>JAHWXV010811392.1:0-13689 GCA_024586415.1 Phrixothrix hirtus
AAAGTGCCCTCTAACGGTATTCAAAAGAATTATTTTTACCCTACAATTATTTCATCTATCGAGCTTAGTTTATGTGCCAAGTAAAAACTTAATTGGTAAAGTCTAAGGTATCTAGTGCAAAAAATAGATGTTAAAATTCTTCCTTTGCATCCCCGTATCTTGGTAACCATGGAGATTTCGACATTTTCACAAATGACTTGCCCATATTATTTTTTGGTGTAGAATCAGCCCTCAAAGTTTCCTGACGCATTTGCCCAACACCTTGTATAGCTATAGTGTTCATATTTTTCATAAGTGATTTAGTGATAAACATATACTATTTATTAATTATTGGGGTAATTGAAATATGCCGAAGGTCAGATGCCATTTGACCAGCTTGTATATACTCTTACAGTGTAAAAGAATATAGAACTTACTCAAAATGAATGAATTTCAAGAAATTCATATTTGTTAAGATCCATTATTCTCCAATGGAATACAATTAATTCAATATAACTAAATGACTTAAAACCTAGTTTTCTAAAATATTTATTATTTATATTAAACCTACATATTTTTCGGTCACTAAATTAAAGTGGTGTATATTTTAAATGTGTAACATGAAACAATTAAAATTTAAAATATCTAAAATGTAGTACTTCAATAAGAAGTTTACTATAAAATGGATTTATTGAAGTACTACATTTTAGATATTTTAAATGTTAATTGTTTCATGTTACACGTTTTAAATATACACCCTGATGATGGTCTTTTAATCTAGTGACCGAAACATATGTAGGTTTAATATAAACAATAAATATTTTGGGAAACTAGGATTTGAGTCATTTAGTTAAATTGAATTCAAGAAATTCATTTGAAAGTCATTAAATATAACGTAAGTTCTACATATTATTTTTCCATTGTCAAGGTATAATCAACTAAGTTAGCGAACTAAACATAGATACATACGTGTATATAAAACTAAATAAAATAGCTGATGATTTCAAATTTATTTGAGCTTTTCTTAATTAAAACAACAAAATTTTTTAGAAAAAACCGGACACACTAAACATAATTAAAAATGAAAATACAACAAATCACTTTATGAAACTCAGTTGTTTCCCAAAATACTAAATAATGCACACCATGAAAGGAATGGTAATCCTCTTTGCATTATACAAATTTTAATCCTTCACAGAGCAGGTGGACAGTTGTTATGTTTAGAATTGAAGTATTGCAAGTAGGTAACTTTAAATACTTTTAGTGATAATTGTTAGCGCTTCGACGACGTTATTTCAGAACAAAATTGTTGAAGAGGTTTTATTAACGGTTCTACTCAGTCGAATATTTTCTTTGCTCGATTGAAAATTAATTAGAAATAGCTAAAGGTTTCAATGTTATGTTGCTCTCAGCTCATTTATTAGCTGATTTTATAAATAAGTGTTCAAGTGTCTATTTTTATACTGCCCTAAATTAATTTTCGGTTAAAGTTGTGCTTTCACGTATCTTGATAGTGCAATTCCCTATATACACACATATATTGAGTCCTTAAAATGCTTTGCAGAAAGAAAATACGTAAATATGAAGTCAATCTCATAACTCGCTTTATGACAAGAACATTGAGTTTTTGATGGAAAATCAACAGAAAATTCGCTATAACCTGTTTTAGAAAATTTACTACATTATATTGGATCAATAATAAACTAGCTGTAATTTTTATAAAAATGCATATATGCATATATACATTTTATGTAATGTTCAGCAAACTTGAATCTTTTATTTCTGTTCCATTAAAAAACAACTGAATAATTTTTTGTGTGATAATTGATGCATTTGTATCAGTATATTTTAATGAATTGGGATGTTCGGGAATTGGCAAGGACAAATTCGTTAAAATTTTCAAAAGCAAATGAGACAATTTCAGTCGTACGCTTTAAATGACGATTGTGGTCGTATTCAAATCAGCATGAATGGATTTCAAACAAGCAAAACGTAAAGCCCTCAAAACATGACAGGTCATTGGACACATTGTCAATTCACAGCGTTAAGTTATTTTTCAGGATTTATTTATCTAGTAAAATAATTCTCTTGTCAGATTTGATATGCCGATACAGAGTTGCGAAGCACAAACACGAGTTGATTTCATTCTAAAATCCATTACTTGATGTTGTTCTAAGTTACAACCATGTTATAAATGAAAAACAATGTCCCACATTTGAATATGTCGATAAACAGGATATGTCTCTGTGGACAATGTACGATCACAGTTCGTCCCGTAAGCATATTTGCCAATAAAGTATTTGAGTGAAGAGCACTATGGTGAAGAGACTACGTGCTCAAAATGTTATGTATAAAGCATGATAAATGATGAATTTTAAACTAAATATAAATCTATGGAATATCTTGTCACGCACAAGCTATAAATTGCAGATGATATCTGATTATTGACATTCAAAACATTCACCAACGCCTAGAACAAATCATGAAACAATTGCTAGTCGCCACTTTTGTAGATCCAAGTTTTGCACTTGATTCTTTAACAATGATCTGTTTATAAAGAATTGCCCCTAAAACTTGAACGATTTATCATTTTACACGTTTTATCCAAAATTCTATTTGCATCAAATAATGGAGTTTATTGCAATTTAATACTGTTTCTTCGCAAATTACCCTAACTTGAAATAAACTATATTACTGTCTAATTCTCTTGAAAATAAAACTTCTCTTTAAGTAAATAGTGTGCTTATGTATTTCAATCTTCATTTCCATTATCGCTTTGCGATAATTGTTCCATATTTTAGGCTTTATTCAGTATTTAATTTACAATACCACCAGCGTAAGTAAAGGAATTTACAACATTTTAATACAAGCATTTAATTATCCGTCCGCTTTCAAAATTTTACCTATATTTAATTTAGGTAAACCGCTTTTCGTAGCTACAAATTTGGGTTTAATTCACCTGTATTTATCAAATATATTGTACATTTTAAATAATTAATCAAGAAGTTATACCACTTTGTGGAAAACTGTAATTAATTAATTTGTTTTCGAGCTTTTATAATCTTTTCACGGTTAGTTCACAATTTAGGGTTAACTGGGATAATTATAAACACCAATGCTCATTTTGTATATATATATACATATACATATTAATTTTTTGGCAAGAAATCAATGCAAGGCAATTCTGATACTACATCTGTGTAAACTTTAATAGTGTTAGTAAGGCATTCATGATTACTTCTATTGATCGAGTCTTTCACGTTCTGATAGAACGCTCCTTTGTTTTTTAAGTTTCGTTAATTGAGATAAAGGGAAAGCTTTAGTCGATCTAAAGTTTAACTGAATCTTTCGTTTTATTTTAATTTTTTTCCAAAGAATTCTTGTTACGCCACTGGTTGTACGATTCTGAAATAATATTTTTAATATGTTACTTCAAGAATGAATTATTTTTAATTCAAAAGTCATGCATGGCCCTTTCACATTTATTATTCAATAACCTGACATACTGCTAACATGCTTGGAACGTATGTAGAGCACTCGAAAATTCGATGCAGTATAAGAAACATCGAAGCTCTGCCTGCAAAATTATTCTACTCTCGTATTTCTGCTTCCGCCTTTTCTAAAGAGTAAGAAATGTAATTTCTCTTTAAAGATATTCTGAGAGTTAATTTTGTTTGCTTTCATTAGCAAGACAGTTGGCGACATGTGCTAGTCACGTCTTGTTACTGGACATTCTGGAGATGCCTAGTAACGCCTAACCCATGATCGACTTTCGTTTCTAGCAAAGGGGCGTACCCACCTTCATAAGTGGGGCAGCATGTTACTTCTTAAAAGCTGGCTCGCATGCCTACTTAGTAGTGAGAGTGGCGCGCTAGCATCCATAGTGTCCACACGTGCTTGCTAGTTGCTCTCTGATTTCATATTGTGCTGTACTTTAGGCCCCTTCTACATATGTAGCGGAGGGTCGGGTGCAGTACAAATAACTACTGTAATTGTTCTGTTTTAATTGCGAATTATCGAGTGAAGATGGAAGACCTAGAAGCTAAATTAGCTTCAACTCTTGCCAGTTACCGAGAGGGCAACCGCAGGGAAGCCTGCATAAAAATGGGTTCATGGCCAAATGTAGTAATTCAGGGAATCGAAGACCCTAGATTGAGGCATCTGAGTCATGAAGGCCGTATTGAAAGGGCGATGCTGGACTATATTGACAGCATCAAACCGAAAGCTCCTGCACGTGAAGAGCCGCAGGTAAATCAGAATCTGACAGAGGCCACCCCCGTCGTCAAGAGTCCTCTTGACGCGGAGATGTACTCCTCCATCGAAGATGAAGATGGCTTCCAGGAGCTGAAGAAAAGCAGGAAGCGAACGCCACCCGCGAGAAACATCGACGCCGGACTATCTAAGATGTCGGCAACAGCCATTAAGAACAGATATGAACCGCTCTCGGACACCGAAAGTGAAACCAAAGTGCAGATCGCACCACCACCTAGACGCGAAACGAGGAGGGAAGCAAAACCGCCTCCAATAGTTTTAAGGAAAAAAGAAGAATACGCGAGTGTAGTGAAGAGGCTCGACAGCGCGAAAATAAAACCTAGGGCAGCCACCAACACGGCCCTAGGTATCAGAATGCAACCAAATAGTGATAGAGATTACAGGGAAATCAGAAATATCTTAGACGACCTGCAGCTTTCTTACCACACCTACCTTCTAGCGGAAGACAAACCGCTGAGGGTGGTGATAAGGGGGCTGCCGGAAACTACTAACGACGTGGAGGTCAAGTCCGACCTCGTCCAAAAGGGATTCGATGTGCTTGCCGTTAAGCACATCCGAAGTGGGAAGGATAAAGCTCCTCCCCCGCTAAACTTCGTGCAGCTGAAGAAATCCGCTTCTTCCAGCTCCATCTACAACCTAGAAGAAGTGCTATTAATCAAAGTGCGAGTGGAAGCGCCCAGAAGAGGCAAGAGCGGCGTTATGCAATGCCACAGATGCCAGCAGTTTGGGCATTCGCAGCGGTGCTGCAAGGCAAAGTCTAGGTGCGTCAATTGCGCTGGTGAACATCACATCGGCGACTGCACGAAGGGAAGAGAAGCCCCATCCACCTGCTTTAACTACGGCGGTACACATACCGCCAACTACAAAGAGTGCGAGAAGTTCCCTAAGTTGCGGAAGACAGAAGAGACCATTAAGCAGGTCGAATCCCAAATCCAGAGAAACACCGGTTCCTACGCTGAATTGGTGAAGGGTCCAGCCACCGCCGCCGCCACCACCACCACCCCGGTCAAGACAGGGGAAGTAACAGTTAACCTCGTAAAGTTAACGAAAGCAGCAGCCATAATCTTGGAGGCTGCTAAAGACGCACCGAATTTCAGCGAGGGGGTCACGAAAATCCTCGCCCGTCTCCTGGACATCCTAGCGGTGTTCGGGGCAGAGCCATAGATACCACGCCCCTCAACGTGCGCTGCAACTGCAGTATCAAAAAACCACTATCAAGAAAACTACTGCGACGGAGTGAATAGGATTAGTTCCTGAGCCTCCTACGTCATTGAGAAAATGCAAATGCAAATGCATGCCTACTTTAACCATTATACTTATGAGATGGCCTCAATCGTTTTTTAACACTTCAACCAGCCCAGGTTCTATCTAAAGTTTATTTACATTCAACTGTATTTCTTATGGAAAGAATCATTTGATACTGGACCAATTTTATTTTGAAGATTTAGTTTTAATTATTTTCTTTAACATATTCGAAACTAATAATAGTTATTCAAACGGTAACTTGATTATTTACCGATAACCCAGTAGCAGCTAAAAACTTGTTAGATACATATATCCAACGTTTATGTAATTTACCTCCAAAAGCTTTTAACTTTAAAATTCATTTTAATTTCGTATAAATTTAATAAAATTAAGTTCATGTAATATAAATGCGTGCAGCCTATATTCCTTACCTGCACGTGTACCTACAGTATCAGTTATTTTTTTTTAAACACGCTAAACTTAACATTATAAATTCGATGATCTTTTATCTACTGAAAGTTTTATAGAAACAATTTTGATATTTAATTAGTGTAAATGACGCCGTAAAACTTAAATAGTTAGTTTGTCCAATAATGTTCAGGCATCCAACAGAAGTATCCACGTAATTTAGAACTTTGGTTTACACATACACTGCACGAGCTCGTGACTGATATAAAGCCTATATTCAGAAATTTCTAGTTAATAGCAGTTTTGTAGTCATAACTTGTAGAGAAAGATATTTGAATGAAGTAGTACCTTTATTTTGCTAATTATTACACAAATTCTAGTAAAAGTTTGTATGTATCACCAAACTCCATGACTTATCCACGATAGCGGTTGCTCAAAATCATAAAAGATTAATAAATTAGTTCTATATTAAGTAAATTAAGGCTCGTTTGTTAGTAAATAAGATAATTTGTTAATAAAGAGCATTTAAATTCTAAATTTGTAGCAGACATTAAGTATTATGGCTTAAATCATTAACCATATTAATTTAATCTGCCGTCGGCCTCATCTGCATATTTCGCGTATGTATTAATGATACTTTAGCTGCTTTCATAATAAAATTCAGTTTACATGTAAAATACAGGACAACTATCAAATTTGTTTTCTTGTTACTTTTATGTAGGTAACTTAATGTTACGTGATATCATAAATCATAATTGTAATAGATTTTCTAATTATTTTTCATACTATTCTAAACAGTATAAAATTAATATATTCCAAGGTGTGAAAAGTCGTTTTATGAAAATTTCAAATGCAAGTTACTCATATGATGATTTAACATGTTTAAAGAGCGTACTTTTGGAAAATAACATTCATGAAAAGTTGTAAATTTTGAATTTTTCATTAAGATTTGATCAATTTATTGAAGTAACACTATCCTAGATCCTAGATTTTCCAATTTATTACCTCATTTCCCAATACTCTTTTGTTTTTGCCCTTTTATACATAACTGCCTTGCGTAATGTGTGTAGTATTTATTAGAAAGGAAATATGACAAGGATTAAGAAAGATAGATAAATATTCTGTCATTTTAAACACGTAAAATTAACTAGTGATTCTTCCAGTTTCATCATATTGCTTGAACTAAACATTAGTGTGAATCAAGTAAATAAACGCACAAAGAAGTTGTAATCCACAAATCAGATTATGGGATTTAACATTCATTAAAATATCAAATTTACCTGTGGCTATACGAGTATATATGTACTTCGACGTGTATTCTTCCTAACCTAATTACATACAGCTGTGACTAAATGGAATATTAACACAACCGTGACTGAATTCACGTGAGTATGGCCAAAGCCAAAGCTTAAATCTCTGAAATTACTCTTTTGATAGATTAAACAGTTTTGCAAAATTTGCCTGTCGTACATCATACGTCCGACTAATTTAATAAAACTACACAAAAGTTCAGTATTCAAAAACACGATGTGTTTACCGCGATGATATACGTTATATATTTTTTGGAGATAACTCTGAATAATATAAAATGTTTTAAAACTAATCATTTCCGATTATATTAGTAAGGACATTAAAAGAAACTTACAACGTTCGTTTATTCCTAAAATGATTACTTTTCCTTATACAATAGTGAAAACAATTTTAATAACCCTATATAAAAGGTATTACTTGGCGCTCATGATTGATGCCATAATTAAAGAGCTATCTCCTATGGTAAGTACAACAAACGTATGTATTTGAGATTAGTACTAAATTTATAAGTTTTAGTGAATAATTAAAATTACCTGCGACATAAGTTTTAACAGAATCAGCTAACTTGGTAAGACAAATAGTCTAACATTTGCTATAATCAATTATTAAAATATTGCATTACTCATTGCAGTAAATGTTAAACAATTATTGCTTGAAACATTCAAGTGAGTCTGCTTTAGAAAAGCTAAGAATAACCATACTAGCGAGCTCAAGAAGAAAGAAATCAAGAGGTCATGCTGAAAAGGCGATGTTACAAAATGTTTTAATTCTGTGTCCAGAAGATATTTACTTAAATTGCGCATCATTTGCATTGTTTTCAATTTAGTTAAACAGAAAATGTACTGGCATTCCCTACAATATTCGGAATTATCGGTTACAATCGAGTTGTGTACAGAAACATGAAACCTAATGATTCGAGGAAAGCTTTCCAACTGAAGCCATCGAATTACGTAGGGCTGGGATTTATATCTTTACCGTGCTTTTTGATATAAAAACTGAACGTGCAATACTAAGAAATTTTTGAATAACACTGAATAACGCAAAAATCGTTTCTCAGTTTCAGTATTCTGCCTTCGAGTTCATAACAAAAATTTTAGCGAGTATATAAATAGTATCGTTTTCTGAATATTTTTTACAATATAAGTATTTTGATTTATATAACTTTTAGGTCGTACGATGAAAAAGTATACAAAATTTTCGTATTTTATAAAATTAATCTATAATCTTAAAGAACTGACTATATTTCCTCATTTTTAGTATTTAGAAAGATAAGGAGGACTAGAATGCAACTGCCTTAAATAGTGATGTACTAACGGACACCGCTTACTGTATTCATATGTTCATAAAGTAAATTAAGTTTCAATCCAGAACTAAACTTTGTTTTATTATCACAAACTATTATAGGTTGTAATTCGTATTTACTTTATTATAAAGAAAATAAGATTTGCACTACGCGAGACCATCTGGGTATGATTTTCAGATATGCCTGAAATAGTTTCCTGACACACTATGCTTAAAATATTATTTAAAGGGCCAGCCTTTTAAAATGAAGTCAGATAGAAAATATGATAACTTGCGATTCAGACACCTTAAAAGCGTACATAGGATTGTTTATTTGTACAAAAAGTAAGACACTGGTTAATAAGAATATAATTCATATTCTATGATAAATAACAATGGAATAAACGACATTGTTACGTGAGCGGTCGAAGAATTATAACTTATAGCGGAGATGCCTGATCAGTGTTACAAATGCCTTGGGTATGGCTCTTAAAGTCGAAGTGTGCGCCAGGACTGTTTGATGTATACTCGGAAATTATTTAGCTAATACTCATATTATTTATGTACACGGTAAAATTATTTACAAAGTTGCTTCCCAGTGTAAATCTGGAGCTCTCAAACTGTAATTGTTAATAGTTGTTTGCTACCTTTAATTTGGTACGTACTATACATACATTTGTGTTATGACTCTTATTGTAATTAGCTCAATTAACACATTTAATTTTAATTTATATAGTTGTAGTTTGCTGTTATTTATTAACAAATTATATTCACTTTACTATTAATTTTAGGGCTAGGTGTACACCTTTTAAAATGCTATTTTTATTTTATTCGGTTGTATTTGAATTGTATCTCAATTAATGTGAATTGTTTGTAACTATTTTATTCTGAACAATTGCACGTTTATTTGTTTCAAACTGGTTTTGTTTTGATATTTATTTATCCACTTAATTTGCAACTATTTACATGTACAACGGTAATATTACATTTGTAATATAATCCTTTATTAATTGTTATTATAATCATATACTCAGAAATAACACTGTGTAATTATACCGTCATTTATTTAACAAAATAAAATAAACTCTACACATTTTGACTTGTATTCTAGCTATTAACCCTCATAAATTAGTTATCGGCCGTTCCTCTTATAATTACTGAAAGTAGATGTCGTGACAATGCACTATGTTACTATTATTTACAATCGATTTATTCGATTTACCAGATTGGGATCACAAACTGGCGGTTCCTTGTTTGCACAGTACCGTGTTCGTTTTTATCATCTTAATTATGATGTTTACAGGTATGAAATTTAATTTGGGTAATTATCGTTTGGTGTCAAATTATTTATACTTGATTTAGGTTTATTTAGAGGAACTGGAGTGACGTAGACTGATGGGCCGTGTCTTCTCTTGGCGCGAAAGATCGGACCTAGGTGACCTTCCAACAACTATTCGGAAAGTGGCGAAATGCTTTCCAACACTGCGGCGAGTGTCTATATAAATATCTTTAACTAAACGGAATTGAATCTTTCTAGTTTATTAATTGAATTCAAAAATCAAAATGCAAGTAAAGAACCTTTGTGACCTTTAAGTAGCACATTGTAAATTGTTTACAGAGCTTTCCGTTCCTTTTAAATTCTGGAATTATGCGACCAGTATTAAAATACGACTGTTATTTATTAAATTTTAATTATGAAACGTAATCGAAATATTACGGATTTATTAGTAGAACAATTCTAAAGTTTACTTTACATAGGATTAAACGCCACTCGATTATGAGGTGAATTACATCCTATAATTCTCGAAGTTCTTTGCGATTCCTTGAACTCCTTTAGTATCCCAAACTTTTAATTTAAAATGCTTAGATAGTATTGCCATTTTAATTCTAATCTAACAAGGCACCATACAACTCTCTAGTTGTTTGAATTCCCACAACTGCATTATTCAACTTAACTATATAATGGTTCAGTATATGTGCAAATTTTTCATTTTGACAGTTTTAAGGTATGCTCTAGCGCATTATTCTAGATGTATTCCTAAATACGGCAATTTACTGTCGATATGCCACCCAGTGCATCTCTATAACGCTTTACACGTATTTCAATGCCAAAATGTGAAATGCTGGGTTTTACAAATTATAGTTATAAAGTATATTGTGAAAAATAACAGGAACTTTCACTTTATTCACTAACAATTTTTAAAATAGATACAACTTCTCATTGAATTATACAACCTTTTATTCAAAAGCATGCTGAAAACCATAAATTGCCCTTGATTAACTTCGTACCTGCGAAAGAAGTGCATTAATGGAAATATTTATAGACTAGCTATTAATAAATTTTAGAGCAAACTATTCATACACACATAAGGTAACTCAAATTATTATTGATAATTAGACAAGGTACATTATTTAACACGCATGTATAGGAGTCGTTTGTGAACACAAATCTGTAAAAATTGGAATTTAATTCGAAAAACATGTTCCAATAAAAATTGATTACAAACCGAGGGCTACAATAGCCTTATTGGTTACTCTATGGCAGATTGAGTAATTACTCCAAAAATTTATTAATTTATCTTAATTTAAACGTGAACGGGTTGTAGTTTTAAGTAACCAACGTAATGTTAAAGAATTGGCTATAATCCTAGAGAGCAGAGACTGCTATTGCAGAATAATAGTTTCATAGTTCTATAATTTTTACTTCTTACGTTGAATATAAATTCCTTATTCATTTTATTTATCTCGTAGGTCCCCACCAGAACAACAACTGGATTCCAATAATTAAATAAAAGTCATTAGTTAATACGTATATTGCGAAAACAAATTATCAATATGTAAATTACAAATTTATAAACACAAGTATTACATTTTCGAAACTACATGGGATGCAGGTCAAACGAATGCAAACAACTAGGTTCAATAACAAAACAGCTCCTTGTATTGGGCACGATTCGCCTTGGCACATCGATGTTTAGTTTATTTCACCCACTATGAAATTTTTATGTCCATTCTGCAGTTGTCAAAGTTTAGTAGTTCCCAACTATTCATTTCTTATTATTTGAGAAATTACTTGTTTAGATTTAAAACACCATTATATACTATTTTACATACGATCGCTTAAGAGAAATGAAATACGTTTGAATTTATTTAATTTTTGTGATTTACATATCTTGTGTGATTCTTGTTAATTCACGGAGATTTCAACAACCCATATACAACCTTGTGTTGTATTTACACATTATTTATGTAATACCATATTACTGTACTCTAATAGGTTTCTTTTACTATAAATGAGTGTAATCAGAAGTGTAAAGTTTTCTTGTAGTAATAATTTGAAAGTACTCTTTAAAACTATTTGCTTCAATTTGTCTATTGTCCTATAAGTTTATATTGAATAATTAATTATACAAAATATAAGTTATGGTACAACTATACCTTGGGTAAATATTGCTTATGTCATATCAATGAAATAAAAAAATTTTGTCACAGAACCGAGTGAACTACAAATAATAATCTTTATTCATGATTATGTACTAAATTGTGTATAAATTACAAAACAAGCAAATATGTGGAATGCCGATATAGAACGGTTATGCACGAGTGGCAGTGCTAAGGATTGCACATTTTTTAACTGTTTTATAAAAAGTTACGCTAGATTACCTATGAATGAGAATGTATCCGCACAGATTTAAACGCCTACTATCAGCAATGTTTGTACTTGTTTTTACCTTTGCTAAAATCATATCTACCAATTCGTATCATATTTGGTACTTCACAAATTTTGAACAACTGACTTATTGACACGCCCGCATCGTTCGTAGCAGTGAATCACGTAACAAATAATAATATAGCTAGAGTCTGACAGTCCTTTTCTCGTCCAATGCAGTAGATCACGTTACGAATAGGACCGGGCTGAAAGCTTTAATTACAAATATTTCGAAAACTTTGTAACTTAGATACATAGTTTATAAGTATTTTTTGTCCTTTATACGAAGATGCATTTGCTGTTAAAGTAATACTCCTAACCTGGACACCCTGTACATTAATAAGCATGCTATTTAATTCTTATGATTTTATAAATAGAGAATAACACAAAAATAAGAATATAATAAGCGTAAGTGGTAGATAAATATCAAAATGAGTATTTTGAAATTAAATAAAATTCCAAAGAATTTGAATGATAAGTGAGTCCCAATAACGTATTTTCGTTTCTTTTTTTGCATTTTGATTATCTATCTTCTCTTATAAATTGTACTATGAAAATAAAATTTAAATATAAAATATAGAGTAAATTAGTGGCGCGGGAGGGATTGGCTATCCAAAGCAGTAGCTTTACCTTTAAAGCAGTTGCAAAATAAATTAAACAAGTTTTTTGAAACACTATTAATTCCATGATTGGAGTATTATACAAATTATGTTTAATGTAAACCCACTTTTCCTTGTGTTCATACAGGAGAAGTGTGAAACTACATTTTGGCAATGTACCAATATTTATATTAATCAATGTTGGTTGATAAACTGCAAATGACTAATTTTTTCAGTACAAAAGGCCTTTAATATACACAAACAATAGAATTTGCATAAAATATATGTTATAATAATCAATTTAGTCGAACCTTTAATTGAATATCAATTTACGTATCCATTTTTGCTATTAAAATTAGCAAATGCGATAAGTTATTAAACGTTTTTTTATATGCTTTCACTAAGTGTAACGAAATAAAGTTTTTAATCATTTTTATATCATACCATCACATAAAAATAAATCCGATTTTTTTATCTGTGGACAAAATTATTTACAGGTTCGCACTTTATTTTATCCTATATTTAACTTCGATTTGGAATATATTAAAAATAATCCTGAAAGAACGAAATGCAACAAATGGGCTAGAAAAACGTGAAAAACTTCATTGCAGAGAACAGAAAATATGATATCGTAACGATATACATGTGTATATATCAAACTCCATAAAATATGATGGCGTATATTTTTTGTAGTAAATAATTTCGCAATGTCTTTTGGCGGCAAATTTTATACCGTATATTTTATTTATTAAATAATAAATTTGAATTGATTTATAATTCGTTTTTGAACTTCCCGTAAAATATGTGATCGAACAAAGGTTTCAAATTGTGATTATATATACATACATCTACTTACAACCCAGAATCCATATATATATATATATA
>JAHWXV010811505.1:0-11159 GCA_024586415.1 Phrixothrix hirtus
TATATATATATATATATATATATATATATATATATCTTTCATAATTCCCTTGAATTTGTTACAAAATTAAATTTCCCTTAACTAAATCAAGCTCCGCCACGCACTTATGCATTGCAGTCCCATTAGAATTATCGAAACGTAAATTTTGCTGAAACCCCTACTTCCTTCTAAAGCTCAGATAGCATTTAGTTAAAGAAAGACACTGCCAGGAGATACCAGAGAGTAATTTTTGAGAATATATCGATCGTGTTTTTTGTTTTAAAATTTACTTGTGTAGCTTCAATTGGTAATTTGAAGACTAATATTGTGTGGTTTTGTCTGTAATCCTGGAGAGCATCCAAAATATTAGTATCATTACAAAGACGTATTCGAATATTTGGAAAACTTCCAATAGATTCAAGGACATTCCAACATGTTGTTTAATATAGGTCCGTTTCGATTCGTATAAATAACCTCGTGCCTGATAAAATAATTTTTAGGATAAGATGTGCTACTGGAAGTGTTGGTTTTTATCCTGTCGTAATAATTATATTTATCCATTAATACAAAGGTTGAAGCACTAAATATAAAAATAATCTATTATTTTTTAGCAGTCAGTATTTTATTAGTTTAACTGAAATTAAACGTGCACGACAAGGGATCGCTCTTAAGATTATTTACGTTTGTAATTTACAATCCATGATGCATAATTATAAATCCTCACAATTTAATTTTCGTTACATGTAAAGCGACAGCCCATTAAATGCCCTTTCTATCTAAAATTATTTTTTTTGTTAGAATAAATACAAGATCGAACAATCGACAACAGAAGGTAAATTCAGATGCTATAGTCTTGACTAATTTTAATGTTGAATATCTTGAATTTGCAATCTTTACCAATTCTTGCGCCCATAATAGGATTGCCTGATTTTCATAACGTACCCACTAAACTAACAAAGCTTCTCTAACCGAAGAATGGTAGACCTTATGAGAAGTTTTGCCATTCATAAAGAAAAATATATCACTAATGTTGCAAATTACATATCTATTTCGGTATTAACAAAGCCCTGTTTTTAAATTTACCTTCTAACGCAACGGATTGAAATAAATAACGCCTTCGACAGACCACGCTATAATAATGAATATAATAATACATCATGGCTCAAGCTTAATGTCACCAAGATGCATGCAATAGTTACGTTAGAAAACACTCCAGAAAATTTAAAAATGTTATATCGCGAACTTTTACAGCATAATGAAATATTAGGCTGAGAATTTTTATGACTCATGTAAACCTGAAACTAATAAAACGTCCGAAAATGAATTTTATTATTTTAACATATAAACGATGTGTTTTATTGGAGTTCCTAATTAATAGAAGATAAATTTATAACAATTTATAATATAAGACACACAAAGCACTGACGTATCATGATTATGATTTTTAATTTATTAAATGAATGTAAAATAGCTTAAGATTATTAAAACCACAGAAAATAGTCATGGACGGTTCGTGATTATCATTTTGCCAAATAACAAATTTAATATTTAATTAAAGCAAAGGAGGTCGTTCACATACACCTAGTCTTAATAAAATGTTTTTAATTATTTAATGATAACATATATATATATATATATATATATATATATATATAAGTAAACGCTTTAAAATAAAAACCATATCTCCTTCAAATTTCAGGAAAAGTTGTGACATTTTATTTTTTTACCTAACTGATAGTACTTATCTACACATATGTATACTGATACCAACACCAATAAATAAGATGAACGTTAAGCTATTAAATATTGTTAATCAAACTTAGATAGCATTTATTTTTAAATTCAAGCTTAGTTATAGAAGGTCAATTAGTGTGCAAACAATGAATGCTATTTTAACCAAGAAAATAGTAAATCCCGGTACATTTATAATAATACCAATTTTTATTCTAGTGATCAAAGTATGCATCGCATTTTACGTGTACCAGTCTTTATACACCGAAATTAAGCAAATCAGTGATGTACACACAAATATAAACAATTTAGAATCACTTCAGAATTATAAAAATAATCACAGAGAACATGAAATTTGGAATTCTGACAACGATTTAGAGATTTCACTGCTTCGACGAAAAAGAGATCTTGATGCTGTAAATATTGCAATTTATTATATTATAATTAGACTAATTAAAATTTAATTTAGCTAGATGATGTTGAAAAGATATGTGATACGGTAGAAAATTACTGTTCTGTGAAGGGACCTCCTGGCCGTCGCGGTTTAGAAGGACTAAAAGGTCAACAAGGACCTCCAGGTAAATTTATTAATAAAATCAATCATATATTAGTATAAAATCAAATATTTTTAGTTTAATTAAATTTAGAAGGGTTAATTTCAAAATATCTCGCAATAGATGTCTTTCCAAAGTTTATAGATTTAAGTGCAATTTGTGTAAACATCCCCAGAACAATTTTGTATTCAAGGTTTTACTGTTAAAATATAATTTATTATGTTTACATTTTGCAGCCAAAATTCCCATGTAATCTTATTATACACTTATCTAAAGAGTGTTTATTTAAAAATAAACACATCTACGAGGGGCACTATTTACATTGTGAGCATAATAATAAAAAAACAGTAATTTATAGTTAAAAATCGATTTATTGTTTTTCAAAATATTCTCTCTTATGATCTATATACTTTGGCATCCTTTCAAATCAATTGTAAAACGTTTTTGCTATTCTGTTTGAGGCATCTCTAAAACATGGTTTTGGAACGCATTAGTGGGTTCGTCTCTTGACGAAAACCGTTGTACACGCAATTTATTCTTAAAGTTTGGGAACAAAAAGAAGTCAAGGACTGTACGGCGGATGACCCATTGATTTGATTTTTTTAGTGTTCAAATAATCGGTTGTTAGACGAGATGTATGAAAGCTCGCATTGTCGTGATGTAGAATGATCCTACGGTGCTTGTTTGTTTTCCTTATTTCCCTGAAGAATTCCGGTAAACAAATGGTGGTGTACTATGTAGAAGTAAGCGTTTTGCTTTCCTGTAAAGGCATTGTTACCACATGATCAGTTTTTCCGAAAAAACAAGCGAGCATTTGTTTCGAAGTGATTCGAGCGCGAACAACTTTTGTTGGGTTTGGTCCATCTTAAAACATCCATAAAGTCGACTGCTGTTTACTTTCTGGCTTTTGAAGTACCGCCATTGTATTTCGTAAGCATTTACTTGCACCAATCGACACGGGCATGTTTTTCAGATGTTTTCAAACCTCTTTCACGGCTAAATGTTCATGCAATATTTTATATATTCTACTCGAACTAATGTATAAGGTTGCCTCAATCTCACAGTATTACACATGACAATCTTGCATTAACAGTTTTGCACAGCATCAGTGTTTTCTGGCACAACTGATTTTGGACGACCTTCACGACATTCGTCGGTGAGCGAACGGCGGCCACGATTAAACTCGTTTTATCAGTGTTTCATAGTTGCAAAGCATGGAGCTTCCTCGCCAAAAGTAAAATTACGTTGATCTAGGTACTCTTGTCTAGATAATCCATGTCAAAGTTGTATTAAATCATCGGACGAAAATTTTCACAAGTTAATTCTATTTTGAGGCTGAGGCACAATTTTCAAGTCACTATAAACACCACTAATCAGTCTTAAATGTCAAAATGTTCTGAATAAGGTTATGTTCAAAAATATTAAAATTTCCATTACAAATACTAGATGGCGTCTTAAACATGCAGTGTTGCCAAGGTTGACAATATAAATAGTGCCCTCGTATTAGCAAAATATATTTAATAGTAATAAAAATGGTACAATTTTACAAAAGGAAATAATATTTTTCAATTTTATTAGTAAAATTAAATTAAATTCAATAAAAATAGAAATTCCATCTTGCCAAATACCTTGAATAATCCTAATTAAATCATATATAATAATTCATTCGTTCTACTCTAGCTTCAATAGCAATAAATAATCTATATGAATCGAAAAAAAAATAACTTTCCTTATAGTTTACTTTAATTTTCTGCCATTTTTCTCAGAATTCTCGTTCTAACACTTCTTCCCTAGTTATAGCATGCTTTTGTATATTTTTACGTGAAGTTGCACGAATTATCACAAAATCACTTCCCACGGTATATCTGGATACATTATAAAAAAATTTAATAGATTCAGAAATATAGAAAATTATCCGCGTTTAGGACATCTAAAGCAGTGTAGTAATCGGGGTAAAAGAAGTGTTGATGGGAACTACCAAAAAATATAAAAGGTAGAAAAGAACATGGGAAAAGCTGTTGATGCTAGGTATATTCAAAAATGCTAAGAAAGAGGAATATAATGGTTCAATGTCTTGCATAGGCCCATGATTAGTGAACTAAATGTTGAAAGTAATTTCACTATTTCATTCAAATGCGAGAAAATATTTAAAGCCTTGCAATAAAAAATATTTTTCCAACTATGCAATTTTGCGGATGAATCGTTTAGCTTTTGGGGTTCATGGAAACAACTGTGAGGATTTAGTACTTATTAGTATAACTATAGACTAAAGGTTACATTTAAATATTCTGAAGGGTGATGTTGCAAAATTACACTTGAAAAACCTGTAAATATTCCACAATCAAGATCCTCCTTATAGCTTATATATCGTGGATGAATAATTATTATACAACGTGCCTAAACGATTTAATTTTTTATCATGGTCAACAGAATTGTATTTAAAGCTATTTAGCTACTAGCTTAATTATTTTATTAATAACAATCACGTTTATCTGTTGAATTATCGTAAAAGACTACGCAGTCTTCTAAGGCCAAAGTAATTTGCAGTTGAATAAAATTTTGGCTAGTGACATTTACTTTCATGTATAAGGGTCTCATATATCCATTAAATATTATTTGATACTGACCCTAAAGAATTCCTTTCCGTGCTGCTCCTTATTAACGTGCGCAATTGAAATAACCGATGTCAATTTCGGCTATCAGAAAATGCTTAAAATTAGGTATCACTTATCTGACTTTCCCAGGTTGGAGGATAACTTCTGATTTTCGTTTACTTCGCCTGAGAAGATGCTTTCCAACAATAGAAAGTCGTTCCTTATACGAAAGAACAGCGATAAAACTTTCCAGAAACTTCGTTTAGTGATAAAAAAGAAATTTTCAAAATGCTATTACATAAGAATAGGGCCTAGCTGTATAGATTCCTTATTTAAATCAATCCAAAAGAATTTTCGATTGGTTTTACACAGCTGTTTTAAGACGCAGAATTCTATGTGCGTAACATTAGTCATTAAAAAAAATTAAATAAAACTAAATAATTCTTTGAATAAAGTGGAAGACTTCAGAATTCGAAATCATGCTTTCGCATGTACCTTAACTTGCTCATCGAAGAAAAAACCCACGCTGCGTATAAAATTCACATAGATGATTCCAGATAAAACGAATCGCAAATATCTATTTAATACTAGAAATGAGACATATCGTCGTCTATTCATGTTTAAAAGAAATAAACAGCAAAATTAGTACAAAACTGAATACTAACTTGATCTGAATTTACTTAGAAACTAATATCAAGATAAAATTGAATACTCTTTCGCAAAAATAGCAGCGTAGGGGCAGACTGCGTATATTTCAAGCGTCAAAAATAAGACTTATAATTATACCCACAAATACGCAATAAATGGTGAATTAAAGAGACTTTTCACTATACCTTCAGGCATGAAATACATGGCGCGACTGATCCAAGTAATAACAGTGAGAAGCAAGTTTTACTCTTATTAAATTTAATATTGAAAAATGTTATATTATTTTGTACAATTCTTATTATTTTTTTATGTTTTTTATATTAAACAAGATATTTTATTGGTAGATGTGTTTATCTTCAAATAAATACTTTTAGGCGAATGTACAGTAACTTTCGCGAGTGACTGTATGGATGACTGATTTTGTGTAATTTACCAAATTTTAAACACTGTCCTCAGGATACCTGCACTAATATACTTTTTGTTGGTAAAATCAAAAACATAAATACACGGTATTTGAAACAGAACTCTCTAGCTTTATGTATAAATTTAATGGTGAAATTAATTAAAAACTATATAAACGAATATATACAATGAGAGAGACTACCTTCACGTTTTTTAAATGTTAGTAAACTTCAACATGGAATCCATTTGTTGCCCTACACACATCAAGACGATATTCCACTTCTCTCCACGTATTCACCAACATAGCAGGTGTAACTGTTTCAACCGCCGCGACGATTCTTTCCCGTAAATGGTTGATGTTACGGATCTTTTCACAGTACACAACATTTTTTATGTGATCCCAAAAGAAAAAGTCAAGTAGGGATAAGTCTGGGCTTCGTGGTGGCCACTAACTTCTTTGGCTCCGAACACATGAAAAACACGGATTTGTTCAACAATAGCTTCAGAAGTTCTTGGTCTACCTGGCGATTTTGCTTTTAAAGCACTACCGGTTTCCTTGAAAGACTTTAGCCAATTACGAATAGTTTTTGCTGTAGGTGGTTAACCACCATACTGACGTCAATTACGTTTCACTGTTATAACAGACTCAGTTTGCACAAGCCAAATAACACACTGCGTCTTCTGTTGCAGAATAGCCATTGCACTGCACTGAACATCTGAACTGAACTAAGCACTAGCGCGGTTATTATCAAGGTCAAGTAGGCCTTCCAACTGTAGAAACTGAATTCTCGCATTTACGGGAGTAAAACTTGGATTGATGATGAATCCAAACACCATAAACTAGAATAGTTTATGTTACTTTGTACAGATTTTATAGCACATTAAAATTAGGGAGTTCTTTTTCAAACTCCCTGTATATTAACTTTTTGCTAGTGTGCATTTAATAAGCATTTTAAATTAGACTAGATTTATTGATAAATAGGTTAATATATTAATATCTTCAAACTCTGGGGAATTCGTTACATTGCACGGAAAGATTGCCGATTTTCTTGGTAGGTTATTTATATAATAGCAACTATTGTGACATATTCTTACTTCGTATATTATTTTTCTTAGTTATATAAACAGGGTTTCCCCAGAATAATCAAACTGTAATCACAAACTTTCTATAATTTGTGGTTTCTGCGTATCGGTGAAAAAGAAAACTTGAATTAGCAACGTTTCTGAAGGATAAATAACTGACACATCCAGCAAGTGGGCTTTGAATTTTTATAAATCAAAGACAATTAATAATTGTTTTGAAATATTTCATCAAAATTGCGCTGTAATTGTATTATTGTCAGATATTGTTTATTTAAGAGGCTCAGCTATTAACACTTCTTCTAACACGATTTTTTACGTTTGAAACAGCAATTAATGTAATTACAATGTCACCAATGAATTTTTTTAATGCGTAATCAGATTTTATCATCCAGGACCATCGGTAAATATTTTTATTGGGGGCGGGGGGTAGAATTTCTAAAAAAGTGGACCTTCTTACGTTCGTGTCAAGTTTTAGGATCGTCAACTTTTCATCAACTATTATCTAACTGCATCTCTCATTTGTTTAAAATAACAAGAAGCTATATTAATAATTACTAGTATATAATACTTCCAACAATTAAATCAAAATGTTGGACCTTCGTAAAATAGGCATGGTCGTTAACCCACCTTGGCGTTCTTCAGTACGAGCCTGTTATATCCTCGCTGAAATTTGCACCGAAAGTCTTAATGATCATGTTTACCCAAAGTCTTAGAACAATTTTTAGGACACCCTGTATATCAATTTATACATGAGAATGTTTTTAGCAGATTTTATATTTATTTATATGTATTTAGGATTCATTGGACTTCCAGGATATACAGGCACACCGGGTCGACAAGGACCTGTAGGCCCACCAGGTCAATCACAAAAGACGTCACCAACTGCTATTGTACCTTCGACACAACTGAATACTTCTGTTGGAATAAACATCACTACTGATGGTAACGTAGCAGAATCCCCTAAAATGAGCTCCTCAAATTCAGTCTTTACATGTTCATTATTCTACATTCAACTGCTCTTCATATTATCGCTCTTTTTTAGTATCAGATGGAGTTGAAGCACTTTATAAGCATTCATATTTATATAACATTTATTAAATAATTAAAATATGTACAATATTTGATACAAGACAAGACAAGAGTAGGTATCTATTGTATGTTTGAATATACATTTTATTTTGGGTTTCATATCATTCAATTCAATTTAAATTTCCTAAGTATGGTAAAAATTTCAAGGCCAGTCCTGAAATTTTTAATTACTGCTGTTTTCGGGAAAATTTTTTTGTAAAATTGTAATAACTATTTAATAAATAAACTAAATCTAACCTTGTTAGCATTTTTTATAATAATTTTTTCAAATTTATTAAATTTAAAACATAATTTATATTTTAGATTCAATGATGATGTGACCATCCCTTCTCCTGTTGACATTTTATTTTAAAATTTACTTTTGGCCTCTATAATCATTTTTATAAATTTACAGAGCTATCAAAACTATGTACTGTTAACTTTTCAATTGCTGTAAAAAGTAAGATATTATTTATTTGCTAGAATGTCAATGATAAAATGTTTCTAAATTATCTTATATATTATTATTCTGTATTGTAAGTGATCTACAATAAATTTTATATTTATACTTAGATTTAATTTACTAAAGTTTCGGACTCTGACGACGACGAAACTTGGTCGGCTAAACGTTAGCTTTAAAAACAAATTATTAAAAAATTCACATCTACTTTATAAAGAAACAAAACCTATTACTAACTTTTAGTAGGTATACTACAATTATATACACAGGTTGTCCCTAAAATCTCTATAATAAATCTTACCACATATTTCGGCGACTGGAATAAGATAATTTGGTTAAATTAACCGCTATACAAAAATTCTTCCTAAGGCGTTATCGAACGTCAAAAATCTTCAACAAATACCTATTAAGTCTAATTTAAGAAAATACTTTTAGGAACAATGATTAAATTTGAGGTGCGAATCTCTATTGAAGGGAGGGGATTTTTGGTATACCTCTCTGGCTCATAGTTATTATATACGTGGTCAAAAGTTCATCATCCACATGTAAAAATCTCACATCATCGTAGCTGTTCCGCCAATATCTTTAAATTTTTTTCTGCAGAAGGGCAATCTGATTTGAACCATTTTATTTACGAGAGTGATCTGAATACTAAGGTAAGAAGATACTTAATTCAAGTTTTTACATTTATTTTTTGACATAGTCCCCTTTTAACTGGAAGCACTTGTTCCAGCGGTGTTCAAGTCGTTTAACCCCTTCACTATAATAGGACGACACAAATGCCTCAAAATAATCATTTTTTTCTACAATTATTTCCACGTTAGATGAAAATTTCTTTCTACCCAGCCATTTTTTTAAATTTGGAAACAAGAAAAAATCAAATGGAACTAAATATGGACTGTAATCTGCATGACGTAGTATATTGAATCGCAATTCAACTAATTTTGCCCTGACAATGTTCAATTCTTGAGCCAGTGCATTGTAATGATGAAACAACGCCTGCTTTCTTGCCAAATGCGGCCGTCTTTCCTTTAATTTTTAATCAGCTGGTCCAATAACAACGCATAGTACTCTCCTGTGATTGTTTTGTCCGTTTGTAAATAACCTATAAAGATAACACCTCGAGCATCCCAAAATACGGTGGCCATAACATTATTAGCTGGTGGAACCACTTTTGCATCCTTCTGTACACTTCAAATGGCTTCTACCCATTGGTTAGATTGAATTTTTGTTTCAATGGTATGGTGGTATATCCAAGTTTCGTCAACAATAATAAATAGATGCAAAAATTTGGATGAAACAGTACTCAGAAGCTATTACGCGGATTCGTTTCTGGTTCACAGTTAGCAGATGCGACACACATCCTGCTAACAGCTATCTCATACCCAAGTGTTCATGTAAGATACGACCAACACGTTCTTTAGATATACCTATAGTGTCGGTTATGATACTCACTTTTAATCTACGATCATTTAAAACAAGATCATGAACTTTGGTGATGACTACGTCAGTGATAGCTTTTTCAGACGTCCTGATCGTGTTTCAACTTCGGTACTCGGACGGCCACATTTAAATTAATTCACCCAGAAACACACTGTCTTAAGTGATGGTGCACATTCGCCGTGAACATTATCTAACCCTTCTTTAATTTCTTTGGGTTTTTTCCCGCCGATGTGGAAGTGTTTAATCACAGCACGAAATTCTTTCTTATCCATATTCACAAAACAACGTAACACGTTTACTTTAAACAACTGTAAGAGACAAAGGACGCAACATATTTAGCTGAAATTTTGACAGCTGCCTTATAACATACGATAGATTTGATAAATGAAACGCATGCATAGATTATGGTGCCATCTATATGTTGGTTACCTCACTAATCAGACCGCCCTCGTATCTTATTCAATTTCGGTATCTGTCATAATGTAACAAAAGGCACGTTATCTGTTGCACACTAACAACAAAAAAAGCATCAATGATTTCAAGTACTAGCTAAGGTTGGTGTACTGGCTAGTATGTTTACTTCTACGTCACCACTTGAGGTGGGTAAATTTTCATCGCAGGAAAATTAAAGAATATGCCTTCTACTCGAATAAAGAAGTAAAATCGCAGGTCTATGTTTAGCACGTTAAAAGTCCTCTCCTGACAATTCCAACACCACTAGATTCGCCAACTTCTGCTAGACGTGGCTAAATAACCACAACGGTTTAAGCCAAGAAGGCCAAGGTATTTCCGCATCCAGAAGTGTAGGTCAGAAAAAAAACAGAACTAATATCTAATTGGCTGGGAACGAAAGCGTGGCGGATGACGTAATACTTCTAAAGGTACCACATAAAAATGGAAGTTTGCCATTGTAAATTTATTGCTAAAGTAAAAAATCATAGCTGCAGTCAAATAGTCAATTATGGTTGCTACATTTATCCGTAATAATTAGTAAAACAATTCGTGACGATATTATGAATTTAGAAGCTCGTTCCTGAGTTTTGTGTGTGTGTGTATATGGTCCTGACACTGTAACAGCCAATCCCGCACAATTTTGATTTCGTCGATTCAGTTCCGGTAATTTTGATGTCAAAGATGCACCACGATCTAAAAGGCCATTTGTCGAAAATATCGATAAAATAATGGAAATCGTCGAGT
>JAHWXV010811550.1:0-10176 GCA_024586415.1 Phrixothrix hirtus
ATATATATATATATATATATATATATATATATATATATATATATATATTGCAATAGCTTATTCTGTGAGTTCAATAAGCAGACGTAGTCTATATCTGTATCAGATACTGTTTAAGCGATTATGTTTCGTATCTCTTATTTTAAGTAATGCACTGAACGTAGTTGAATGGTGCTAGGAACGACAAGCGACGGTCGCCCATTTCTGTAGTAACAAAACAATGCCACGGACTGTACTTATTTCAATTTAATTAAACTAAATGTTCAAAATCTTCCTGAGTCGAGATAATTTGCTAATTCCCCTTCAGGCTACTTTAATTTTAACGGATTAATGAAGATATAGGTACTGAAAATTTGATGCCAAATAAATTATTCCCTATTGGGCTTCCATTACTTCAGCTAAAGAATCTCCTTGATCTTCACGATCTGATTTTGACTCCATCCTCGTAGTAAAATTTTCAATATGTTTCGTCCAGTTAGCAAGAATTATTTTGTCACAATGAGTATAAAAATACCGGTACATGTCCGAGATATATTTTGTGAAAACTTCAGGCCACAAAATCGCAATCCTATGTTTATTATAGAAACCCATATAGTGCGCGTATGCTATTTCAATAGGATTATAGTTACAATGGAATGGTAGCAACGTAAGGACCTTATACTCAAATTTTCTCTATTCTAAAATGGTTCATTGTTAGGTAAATTAATGTAGCTGACTTATCGTAATTACGTTTATAGGTTAATGTTAGGGCTAATTTAATGTTGACCGAAGATATATCAGATTCTATCGATTATTTCAATTATGTAACACGCATTTGTGAAGACTTAATATTTATTCTTTTATTAGAGAATCTTTGCCAAATTTTCTGTACTGCTTTAAAATCGAGTACTCAAGTTTTTTATTATATCATTATTTTATTTATCTAATATGTTTTATTTAGCGAATTGAGTTTTAAGCGATTGTTTGTTACAATTATAAACATCGTTTTGTTAATTAAGATTTGCATAAGTATTTTTACAACCCGTGCGGCTTCCGACTCTGTTAGGAATGAACGGCGCCTTAGTAATTTTGGCGTTAACATCTAAGCAATGCGAGATCGGCTCATCAAATTCAAATTAAATGTTTTTATATAGTAAATCAGAACTTCACCCATCTTTGCAAGTTTAATCGTTCACCCAAAATTTTAAGTTTTTTGACTGGATACATTTTACAAGAGTGGTGAAAAATCCAATACTACATTATGAAACGCTAAGTTATAACCGACTTGACGTGCGACAGCTGGATAAAAATAGCTTCCAAGAATACAACAAGTTATGAAAAATTGATGAAGAACACATGCATTATATCATGACATAATAAATGTAATAAAATTATATTGCAAAGAGTAGCTACTTCAATACCGAACTATTCAACTAAAACATTTTAGCGACCTTCTGGGCTTCGCATAAACTGACCTTCTATTACATTCTTACATCTTATTTGTTTAAAAATTGCTTTTTGTACCGTGACAATTAATTTGAATTTGTAATATAGGATAATGAAGAAGGCATTGAAGCATGTTTCAAGTTACGTATTAGATTGCTTAAATATGATTCACCATCGATTATTTCCTTATCTTGTAAGTATTGTATCCATGATTACCATATCTACTACAAACTAGTTCTGTTCTATGCAAATACATTTACATTGACTGTCATTTCAATAAACTTTTTAGTTTTTGTGAATTTATAGTTTACAGTTAATTTTGACAGGTGTGTTAATTACCCGCACTTCATCGCATAATCAAATCATCCAGTATGCACATTAATTAAAATTTTGTCATATTTTGTTGTGTTCTTATTAATATAACAAGACAGATTAATTAAACTATATGTAAAAAATAATTACAATTCTTAGGTATCAAAGTTGCAGCATTCGGTACGTACGTACATTCCTTTCTAAAAGTCTTGAAGGAGAAACAACATTGAAATGCGTTGCTGATATGAATTTGTCTTTAAGCGCGAACAATTTAGTTTATATGTGAAAAATAACAAAATTTTAAAAATTAGCATGCTATTTTAAGCGAAAACAAAATATTGCAGAGTTTAAAAATAGAATTTTAAATTTCATATCTTACTACGTATAAATTAACATTTACGATTTAAGAATTACCTTCTGTCATATAAAATAATTAACTATGACTTGTAATTAAAGTAAGAACATAAAGTAATAAATAACCTAAATTACTGAAATTAATTCTTTTCTAAAAATTATTCAATTTTATTTAATTAAACTTTGATAGACAAATTTAATTTAATTAAACATCTAAATTTTAAACAAATTTTAAAGAATTACTCATAAATTCAACATTTTTATTACATACAGATTTTTACCGCAAAAAATTGTTGTGCACAATTGTGTGTACGTGCGTACGCGTCTGCGTTTGCGTGCGACCATGTGCGTGTGGGTACGTGCACGTGCGCGCGCATACTTTCGCAAGCGTTAACATGCGTGCGTGTGCGTGTGAGCTCAGAATTGTTCCAGGCAGTGTAACGATTTTGCTGTTTTAGCAATTATTTAAGTTTAGTTTATCTATTTCAATATTAATAAAACATTGGTGTCACTTCAATTAAGCTGTTGCTCTAAGATTCTAGATTTAAAGCTCTGTTTTCTTATTTGTTATACGAGGTTATTACTGTTTTAATATAGTTGAAATTTGAATTTAACTTCAGTATTTTTGATTTAATAACACGATTAACTAATTGTTTAATTCTGGTTTGAGTGATAACTTTTCATTTTTCTATTTCCATTTTGGTAAATCAGTATTGCCAATTTTAATTCCTTTCTCATTTCGACTTCAAAATTTTATAACCTTCGGAAGAACCGAACGTTTAATTAGAAGAGCAACTGCTTGAAAGGAGGCTTTATGATTCATTCTTCTCGCATCGTGACGTGTTAAGAAAATTTGTAAATCATTTAATTAGAATGAATTAACTCATTTGAAAGATTCAAAATTATTAAGAATATTTCAAATTCATAGTTTTGCATATTGCAGTAATAGATTTATTTAAAATTTATGCTTTTCAATTCCACAATGATTAATTATGTAAATTCAATAGTAACTGTGTTTTTGTTATAGGCCATTTTGAAATAGGTTGGAAAGCTTTTTAATTACTGGTTTAGATTTAAAATCAATAGAAGTTAATAACTATATCAAAATAGTAAGATACTTGCAGTCAATTAGTGTAGTATTGAAGTTCAAACAGTTTATATGAACGAGGTGCGTCTAATAAATTCGGTGAATGGTATAATAAAAATACAAAAACAGAATGCACATTGGAAATAACTTTATTGATCTTCGAAGTAGTCACCACCAGCCAACACATTTTTGACAACGTTCGTATAGCTTCTGGAAACTGTCGGAAAACTGTTGTTTTGGAATCGCTTTCGAGAGTGCTATTACACGTCCTTGAACCTCCTTGACGTCCGCAAACCGTGATCTCTTCAAGGCCCCCTTAAGACGAGGGAACAAAAAAGTCAACAGGAGCAAGATCTGGAGAGTAGGGTGGGCATTCCAAAACCATCACGCCACTCTGAGTCAAAAATTGGTGTACAATGGTGCTCGTATGCAATGGTGCATTGCCGTGCAGTAACATCCATTTCCCGGTTTAAATCATCTGTGTCGTAATGCACCAGATCCGCTACAACAAACGTTTGAGAACTTCCAAGTAGAATACATCATTTATTCGGTCAGCAGGGACGAATTCCTTATTGATGAATCCCTCTTTGTCGAAACATGCGATCAACATGGTCTTCCCTTGGATTTTTGCATGCGGCGCTTTGTTTGTCGCGGGGAAGAAGGTGACCGCCATTCCATTGATTATCTTTTCGTTTCGGGGTTGTACTGGTAACACCAAGACTCGTCCACTGTTACAATGGAACCCAAAAAAGGACGGTCCCGGTCACACATGGCGATGAAATAGCAACTGGTTTTAAAACGTCTTGCTTTTTGCTCGTCTGTTAAGATTAGCGGCACAAACCGTGAACAAATCTTGCACTTACCCAAATCTTCATGGATGATGGCTCCCACTGTGTCTTTGATGATGCCCACTTCTGCTGCTATTAATCACAAAGTCAATCGCCGAACTTTGCTAGTAACACTTGCACACGTTCAAAGTTTTCAGTTTTCCTGCTTGTGGATGACCGACCCGAATGCAGTTAGTCCTTCACCGATTCCTTGCCAGCGCGAAAGCGTGAAAACCAATCGTACACACATTTTTTACTCACAACATCCTACCCGTAAACTTGCACCAACATTTCATGGGTTTCCATCGCCGTTTTACCCAATTTGAAGCAGAACTTAATGTTGTGTAGTTGCTCCATGACTTTCCGACGCACAGTGCTCGGAACACTCCATTGAAATGACTCCAGTACTACGATACGAGGAGCCTCGCGTGATTTCTGACAGAGGACAGGTCCAGCATATTCATGCAAGCCAATATATTATACCATTCACCGAATTTATTAGACACACCTCGGATGTCTCTTTCGGTAATTTACCGACTTAAATGTTCAGCCATTTTGATTTAATTTTACTGGACATTTCCAGTAAAATACGTTAATTAATGCTGTAACTAATTCATTCATTTAAGTAACATCTTTCTAAATAAATTATTTCTTTACTCAATTTACTTCTGCGGAATTTGGTATATAAGCTGTATTGTTTTATGCTGGCCTACTTTAACTTTCAATTCAGGGGAAATAAAATTCAGAAAAATTGTTGCTTTTTCTACTTTGAAGCTATTATCGGCTTCCAAATTTAGTTTGCGATAATTTAATTGGTTTTTAATATCTGTATGTTATTTGTGTATGTTCATAGAGAAGGGATTTGTTTAATGGTAACATTATCAATTCTTAATTAAACTACTTAGAGTTGATACATTAAATGAATTGTAGAGATATTAAATCTCTGTTTTCATTAAGCTGAGTATTTATTAAATAATTATATGGTCAACTTCTGATATTGTAATTATAATTCTTCGGTTTTCTACAATTTTAAAATTGCAACGAAGTGAAATCAATGTGAAAACGATAACAATGAAATCGTGAGATATTATTTTGCATAATTTCATGGGAAGACATAATAGTACCATTTTAATAATGTCAACAAAGTTATAATATAATTCCGATCGATTTTCTTTTATCCAGAATGGTCGCGGTAGTGTTATGGAATTTAAAAAAGAAAAAATGAACTCTATTAAGTAAAAACGTATTCTACCCGTTATAAATTTTGACCTGGAAGCGAATATGCATAAGAAAAATGTCAAAAATACGGTTATTTGTTAAGTTAAACGTTACATCGTTACATATGTATTTGTATATACATTATTAACTTAATTGCTTTCAGTTTATTTAATTTAACAATAAAAGTTCATCATATATTCATTTATATTTGGTTGTGATATTTTTCAGAAACGTGGCATTGTTCATTTTCAATAATAACAGTGGCAACGTTATGAATTTACCAACGTATTTGGCTAATACACATGTCAATCTTTTGTAGAGATTTGTGAAGGATTTCAAACTTTTTGTCTTTTCCTGGCCTTTGCAATAACATGTTGTATTAATAGTTTGTTTAAATAATGCCGAATAAGTTAAATTTAAAATAAAATATTGTGTTAAAATGAAATTGCTTAGTGTAATATATAATCGTTTTCATTAAAATGAAAACAATTATATAAATTTAAAAGCATTTTTAAAGATTAATTAATATTACAATCTGATTGTAGACGTTTGAAATTTGACCATTTTTGTTTGATAATTATAACTTAGTTAATTTTTTTTGTTCTTTTAGTTGTTTTCAATCAGGAAGAATTGCCTTATTTCAAGGAAGCAATTACAATCTGTCTTTAAAGATTTATACAAATTTAAATAGATTTCAGTTCTAATATACCTGGTGAAAGTTTTAAGCCAGATGTTATCTTGTTACATCGTGTGAAGGTCAAGTACCTATGATTACAAAGGGTAAATTATTTTAGTTCTTAAGCATGACAAAGTTTAATTCAGTTTGTAACCACAGTAATAAGGAAGAACATTCGACCTTCTTCTTTAAAATAATAAGGTTAGATTAATTCATATTAATAGTACATTTCATTTTTTTAAAAGGAAGACTAATTTATATTACCAAATTTAAATTACATTCTTTGCTTGTGATTAAATTAATCAAATGCATTTATTTTATTGTTTTTGGTATTAACAATTTGTAACATCAAAAATACGTCAGAACATTATTGATAATAGAGTTCCTTGTGTATTTACTAAACTTAATTTTCAGTTTTTTAAAGAACATATACTTTTTTATGTGTATTTTGCAGCAGTCTGCATCTGCCTTTCTTGTTCGAACAACGAAGTGTGAACCAAATTCCACCGGAAGTCCAAAGCAGAGATGGTAAAGTTACAAGGAGATCAATAATCAAAACTCTGACTAAGTATTTATTTACATTCTTAATCTCCTAATCTCCTAATCTCCTAATGTTTAATATTAATTTATATTTCTTTAAATAATTTTATTGTTAATTAAATTTTGATTACAACCTGTTTGTTTTCTTTCCAATGTGCATATTTATTATCCGCCTAAACAAATAGTATACAACGGTCACTATTTTCACCATATAATTCTTTTCTATGTGACGGAATCCACCATCTGGTGCCCTTAAAATATAAAAGGTTGCATGCCATTTAAGTACACATCTAACGCACCTCCTGTAGAGTCTCAGAGATAGCCAACGTAATTAATATCCCGTTATAAGAACGGAGTAATAGGCTACATTTGGCACCTAACGTGTTTTATCTTTGTTAGGAAGTTAAATTGCACATTAGAACGAATACTTTGGTGTCCAACATTAATATTAAGTTGGATTATTAGTTAAAAACTAAAACAGAATAGTACATTTTATAGGAAGTAGGAAAATTTATCTTACTAGCATAAAGCAAGAATTGCATTTAAAATTAGAATTTGTTCTAAACATTACGGTAATAAGAATTAACCTTATTAATTTAACAAATTTTAATTATTGAATTTGTCTATTAAAGAATAAATATAATTCATAAGATTTCATGGTTTGAAGTATTTGATGTTAATTGTCTTGAATTTGCATCTTGATTTTTGAAATTAGCTACATAATTGTCTAATTATCATTTCTTTTATGAGTGGAACCAAATTATTTAACTTATAAATGGGAAATAAGATTAATTGTCACAATGAAATTTATAATCCTTGTGTTGTTTTGATAGTACATCCTTATTTGTTGAAGGAAGATATTTTGGCCTAGGCCCGAATTATACGAGTGTTCTGGATGACAGATTGGCGAGGTTGGAGCCAATTTTGTACTCATTCCATTTTCAAATGAATATGAGTAGAGTTTATGTTGTGAATGTTTTCTTTATCTCGTCCTGTACAAGGAAAATTGATTTGATTTTAGTTTAGTTAACTGTAGTACTTGTATTGCGATTGCGATGATCTGTTTTCATCTTTTTCAGATTGAAGAGCTGAAAAGACTGGAACTGGTGACTAGATTGTGATTTCTAGACTAGTTGGTCATTCATTTCATTTACGAATGAATGAGTATTTTTATGTTTTGTGAATGTATTTTCATCTTCTTCAAATGAAAGAGGTGAAAAAAATTTTTTTTGGACTAGTGGCTAGAATGTGATTTCTAGGCCAGTTGGCCAATTCATTTAATTTTCGAATGAATATTTTTCCAAATGTAGTTATTTTCTCATAAGTTGCAAGAAAATTGATTTGATGTTAGTTTAGCTGACTGTATTTCTTGTATACTGCGAGGAGGTTTTTCATATTCTTCAGGTGGAAGAGGTGAAACATTTTTTGGAACTAGTGGCTAGAATATAATTTCTAGATCAATTCGGTTAGTCATTTCATTTTTGAATGAATGATATGATACATATTTTTGTATTTATATGTTTCATATGTGTTGTTTAAGAATTCTGCAATATTATTTAAATTATTCTATTAATTGCAGGATCAAAATCGTAAGAATATAGAAAATTGGCATGTTGAGGATATAAAACCAAACTTATTCTATGATTCAAGTCATTACGATAATCTAGAAGATGATATGAGGCAGGATTTTCAGTAGATATTGTACGTATAATCTTTGTAAGTTTTCTTGGTGAGTGTTGAGACTGTGTATCGAAGAGTGCACCTCTGCAAAGGAGTACTATAAGAACTAAATTCTGTTACTGCAACTAAAGATACCCAAAAAGCCTTACTGACATCATCCATTGGATTGATTGTTAAGAATCATCAGAATTATTTGTGTACATATTATATTATTTGATTTTTTTCTATATTCTTCATATTTTATTAACAACTAATTATTACATAATTGTTACTAAGTTTCTGAACTATCTATTTTCATTTATTGCATAATAATAATGTAAATCTAATAAGTAGAGTTTTATTACGATTCTAAATTTATTTTTAATTTGTTATCAGTATTCATTATATAATTCTTTTCTATCTGACGGAATCCACCGTCTGGCGTCCTTAAAATATAAACCGTTGCATTTTATTTAAGTGCAGATCTAACGCACCTCCTGTAGAATCTTAGGGCTAGCTAATGTAACTAATATCCAATTATAAGAACGGGGTAATAGGGTAATAGTTTCGCGACTTAATTTTGGGCCCCTAAATATAGGTAAAACAAAATAATAATTAATTTATTAATTAACGAATATGGTGTAAAGTTTGAAAACGTTTTCTAGGTCGAATACTGCAACCAATTATGGCCATATGTTATTTTTTATGGAGCGAAAATGAAATGATGCCACCCTGGGAAGCTAAACAAAATTCTATATTTGTCTTTGGCGATGTTGCGTGTGATAGGTAAAACAACTTTAAGTCTTGACACAATGGCGTAGACTGCTTTTACCGTAAAAAACTGCATGGATCAGTACCGAAGCACTGAATCAGAGATAATGTCTACATACTAGCTTTATCAACTAGGCTTCCTTAAACTTGAAACACATTTACAACGAACATATTGGAATCAATATGTCTTTACAAGATTTACGCTACAGGTGCGCCCAGTGTTGGCGAGATAGTTATGGATTTCTTTCCATTCACAATTAGTTTGACACGGATGCGGGCAGATATCGCGCCCCGGATATTAATGACTATGGACTTCGCTGAAGCGAGGGACGGAAATGAAATTCTATCTTATAAAAATAGCAACATTTGTGATATCGTTTGTGCAGCTTTGTAGCCAATTCTATCAGTAAAGAGTTTCATGTAGGCATTTGTACAAATGTTCATCTCCGATTTTCTAGTTTAATTTTAGAGTAACAACTTTTTAAACAAAATAGGGTTGTATAGGATTTTCTATATGCAACCAACCTTTTATGAAAATATAATGTATTACGACATGCATGAATGCTTTTTCATAAATAATTGATACATACGATTTTATTCCATCCACTAAATTCTTCTAAAATATATTTCACCAGTGCGGAAAAACGACTTATGGATGCCATTTTTGTAAAATATTAAACAAAAGATGTCTGTGGCATCTGCGAAAAATAATCCCATGCTGATGAAACTACTAAATCAAAAATACAATTAACTTAGGATGAGCACTTAAAAGTAAAAAGCTAGCAAGGTAGAAGAAAAAGTCTGATAAGAAAAAATCAGAAGTAAATACAAGTTTCAAGCAGGAATATTCGACCTGTAATCTATTTTATACCCCTTGTTCAGAGGTTTTTCATTTTTACTACGCATTAAAATTCTGTTCATACAATTTGTGAATATACAATCACGCAACAAGAGATCGGTTTTTGCTTTTTCTTTGACCAGAAACTGATGGATATAGGGGTTCAGATGAACTAGGAACTGCACTTTTTAGGTATCTGAAGAGATTACCTGAAAATATAAAACACGTCATTATTTTCCGATTTCTGCGGACAGAATCGAAACTATTATATTGCATCTTTATTACCATACATATAGCAATACCGCACATAGAACAAATTCAGGTTAAACTTTAATTTTCTTTAAGACGTTAAAATAATTTATCTGTAACTTAATTTTGTATTCGAAAGACGAATAACACAATTATCATGTTAACTGCTTGTAAATTGCGTATTACTTAATAATTTTTAGCTTGCTTACTTCATTACATTTTA
>JAHWXV010811661.1:0-19774 GCA_024586415.1 Phrixothrix hirtus
CACTTCCAATATAAAACGTGCTTGTGAAATTTAGACACCATAAGAATAATACTACAAACAATAAAAACAATAAGTGCTTGGCGAGGTACCTACTCCACAGGTGAGTTTTTTTTTTAAATTTTTTCAAAAAATTTTTTCGCCTCCGGCGTTTTTCCTGTAGCCCCATTTTTTAATTGTGCACCCCCAAGACATACCACTACGCGCCGCCACTGCCTCTTTTAGTGAACCGTACATATGATCTTCGAAAAACGTTAAGTTTTGTTTAGCATGAACGCCAAAATTGTAGCGTTTGTTTCATTCGAATCGGATTGTTGCTTCTACGTGAACTGCCAATTAACAGAATCGGAGGGAGCACTTGAGCTGTATACAGTGCCATGGAGAAATATTGAGCATAGAGTAGTAAAAATTTTAAATATCTAGGGAATTTATTGCTGATATGTTCTACATATCCAAAAGAACCAGATGTCAACCGTTATAGGAGTGTATCTAAAATTTACAAATGTTTGATATTTTAATTATTTTTAATTTAAAAATGGATATTGCACTAACTGAAATTAAATTAAATATGTTATAATCCATTTTGAACAATAAATCAACAAAAATGTAAATTGTAACTCTAAAGAGTTTAATATATTGTAATTGACAATTATAAACGTTATTTGTATGGAAAAATTTGAGTTTTACTTTCAGTATCACCACCAATTTGTATGTTGGGTTACCCAAACTATTATCATTAGACATTGTTGATGATACTATAGTTTTCTTGTCAGTAATTTTGATGACTCATGATAATAGTCTCCAAAGAACTATGTTCATCCACAAATTGTTTTGTTAATTTTTCGTCATCGGTAAAATGTTATGTTCTGTCGAACAACTTCTTGATTAATCTAGAAATCCTGAAACTAATATTTAGCTAACATAAAATATACCAAAGTGATATAAGCTGAAATTTTTTTAAAAAATGTTTTAAAATTGTAAATAGTTGTGCAGCTACTAAACACCTTAAATCGGATTTATAGTGACGCTCGTATAACAGTAGCGGTAATGGTAATCCGTAACGTCGATTAATACGTACCGGCATCAACAGCGCCCCCTCGCGCTAGTACCAACAATAATTAAAGATGTTTTCGTGCTAGTTTTTACATTTATAAACACAACTGTTTTGTTTATGTAATGTCCATTTTCTTTTTTAACCTTACAACGGTAATTTATGATTTTGTGTTAATTTTTGCAATTGTTAACGTTACACTTATTCGGGATACGATACTTTTTCTACTTTCTGATTGGTTATGGTATTCTCTGTAACAATAAGTTTAAAAGTTATCGTCGTACCGAAAATTTTAACCTTTTTTTGTTGACCTATATCACTGCCCTTATCATAATGCCCACTTCATTATAAATCCAGCTTTATGTGATACCTTAAATAAGTAAGTTTGAAGGATACTTGGGTATTATTTTGGCTTATAATAAACTTATATCCAAAGAACAACTTATTGACTTTAATAATCACTTTCACAAAACATAAATAATCAAGTAATTACATCTTATCTTAAATTCATAGCGTATTATTTTTTTATAGTTTGATAAACTGATAAAATATATTGAAAATACATTTGTTCAAATATTACGCCAACAAAGATAATATTTCTAAATCAACTAAAAATAAGGAAAAACGAAAGCGTAAAGGTGAAGTAGATGTGTACTCTAAAAATTGTTTGTAATACAAGTACTTACCTGATTTCGCATAGCTCACTTTCTCTACTTAAAATTTTCTAATTTTACTGCAGATCTTGACATATCTTAAAATAATATGTACGATTGTTTGACGTCAGTTATAGTTTAAACAAAATTCAATTAGTCATAAACATGCATCATATTCAAGGCATTTGAGCCGAATCTGTTACAGTGTTTTCGTTGTTTTACTTGAGCTCTTGTTTTCTATTACGAAGGGCACTATTTATATTGCGAGCCTAATAATAAAGAAACAGTAATTTATCATTAAAAATTGATTTATTGTTTTTCAAAATATTCTCCCTTATGGGGTGTATACCTTTGCATTCTTTCCAACCAATTGTCAAAACATTTTTATCATTCTGTTTGAGGAATCTCTAAAACATGGTTTTTGAATCCAATTTATTCTTGACGTTCGGGAACAAAAGCAAGTCGTTGGGTGCCAAATGGCGGGTGGCCCATTAATTTGAATTTTTGAGTGTTCAAATAATTGGTTGTTAGACGAGATGTGTGAGAGCTCGCATTGTCATGATGCAGAATGATCTTAGGGCACTTGTTTGTTTTCCTTATTTCTCTGAAGACTTCCGGCAAACAAATTGTGGTGTACCATTCAGAAGTGACCGTTTTAGGTTCCTGTAAAGGCGCTGTTGCCATATGACCAGTTTTTCCGAAAAAACAGGCGACCATTTGTTTCGAAATGCTTCGAATGCGAACAACTTTTGTTGGGTTTGGTTCATCTTGAAACACCTATACAGTCGACTGTTGTTTACTTTCCGGCTCATATGCATATATCCATGATTTGTCACCTGTTATAATGTTATATACGTCTTTTGAAGCACCACCATTATATTTCATAAGCATTTGCTTGCACTAATCGACACGGGCATTATTTTCAGTTATTTCCAAATTATGTGGGATTCAACGATAACAGACCTATTCACGCAATATTTGCAATATTTTATATGTGCTGGTCGAACTAATGTATAAGGTTGCCTCAATTTCATAGTATGTCACATGACGATCTTGAATTATCAGTTTTTGCACAGTGTCAATGTTTTTTAACACAACAACTGATTTTGGACGGCCTTCACGATTTTCGTCGGTGCGCAAACGGCGATCACGATTAAACTTGTTATACCAGCGTTACACAGTGGCAAAGGATAGAGCGTCATCGGCAAAAGTGGAAATAAGTTGATCGATGTATTCTTGTCTAGATAATCCACGTCGAAAGTCGTAATAAATCTTCGCATGAAAATTTACACGAGTTAATTGCATTTTTACGGTGAGACGCATCTTCAAGTCCCTATAAATACCACTAATTACGCTAAAATGTCAAAATGTTCTGAATACGCTTATGTTCAAAAATGTTAACCTTTTTATTATACATGTTAGATGACGTCTTAAACACACAGTGTTGCCAAGGCTCACAATATAAATAGTGCCCCTCATATTTGGCAATTTATTCTCAAATTTTTAATTTTTAACTTTCATTTTCATTTCAATTTGGCACCTTTTCCGGGATTTGTAGCGAACTTTACAACTTTTTTTCTTATTTCCTGTCTTTTGCATTAATTTTTTTTAAATATTCCAATAAAATTAATTTAAGAGCAGTTATCGTTTCACACTTTTAAGAAGTCCTCATATGTTTGCTGCGTCGTTTAATTATATTTGTAATTTTTTAATATTTACTACTGCTGGTAGCGTTATGATCTAAATAAACACAGTGAACATTAAATTTCTAACTATTTGAGTAGTAAACTCAGGTAGTTGTCACCCGTTGTTTTAAATATATAAATGAATCTGAAAGGGAATCTTTACTTAAATGAAAATATATATCCCTTTATGCGCGTATACGTTCTTTGTATTTATATTTGTTGATTTAAAAACCAAATTAGAGATAACAAATTCAATATATTTATTAAAAGCAATGAAATATCCTACACTATATAAAAATCAAAATCAAATACTTATAATAAAACAATTATGAGTTTCAGGCTCTGTCAACTTTAATGATATTAATTAAAATGTTATAGCCGTAAAACTCTTTAAATAAATAAATTAAATAAAGATAAATTCACAAATTTTTAATTTAATCAATGTCCTTAGTTTAGGGAATAATTCAAGAGTTTAATTTACTTAGTATATTTATTTAAATGTCAATTTAAACTTAATTTGTTTTAGTTTTCAGTATAATTAATCATCATTTCGAATTAATTTGATTTTTTGAATGAAGGAATTTATTTACTTTGCTGTTTCAATTGAATGAACTTCCGTATGCTTCTTTCATTTAATAAGACGAGAAGTGTTTATCAGCTGCTATCGTTATACGTTCGATGCACTACTTTTGCACTTAGGACTGGTCACCATAGACGCTGAGTCTGTAGAAGTCAGCCCTCATATAACCTTTGGCGTTTCTCTGACAACAAATGTGTAAAATGTGCCTTTATCAATCGTGTAACTTCATTTTAAAACTATTTCTTTTACTTGATTTCACTTGCTCAAACCCCTATTTTATAAAAATTGCTTTGTCGGTTTTTCCGACATGACTATTTAAATGGGTTTTAAGATTTACATTGACATATATCAAAGAAGAGGGGGTTCCGGTCTGAATTTTAGTTTTATAAATCCTTTTGAAATTTATGTAATTATATAAATGCAGTTCTAAGGAAATATTTTTCTGAATTTTGTTTTTAAAATACTAAAATATTTGTTTGTGTTAATTACATTTATTAATTGAAGTTTTAATATGTAATATACATTGAAAGAACAGTAAAAGACTATCTAGGGGCTAACAAATGAGTCACATAATCTATTGAAAATGATATGATAAATGCTCTCCTGATTACGGTAGTTTTTGATGCAGTGAAAACGTGGGAGGTCACTCCATAGCTCCATTCCAACGCAACAATCTACCAGGTGCTCCATCTTGCTGAAATCAAATACTAAGATTTGGAAGCAATCTAACTAGAGATGGTTACAATTCAAATTAAAGGAATTTGAAAATTTCTTGTACCAATCATGCACGCCCATAAATTAATTCTAAGAGGATGGCTATATCGACAGTTATGCCCATGCATTATTTCAGCTTCGCCTGCAATAATATTAAATAAAAAGTTTTTTCCTTGCAAAATTCTAAACCTCTGTTTGAATTCTACGATAGCTCTTGAAGTAACCGTTGTTTGTATGGATAAAATTTATTATTATGCAGAATGTTCTTTTTAGCTGAATAATACTTAATGTGGTCCTTGCTAATTGTCAAATTGAAACGCATGGCACTTTCTGAATCGATAACACGATACCTGCAACACTTCCTGTATCAATAAATTCTATTACAATCTTACTAATTGTTGATTGAATAATTGATGCCTTGCCTGGATGTATTTGGTTGAACAGAATACACTGTTCTACTGCCGCTTATTTCAGTTTTATTTGTAGTACCTAATTATTTAATTTATGTTGGTCAAGCGGTTTTTTATTTTTACTAATTTGCGCAAGTAGGCACTTCGTCTTAAACAATTTAGCTTTCTTATTATTAATTTTTTTACCTGTATTTAAGGCCAACGTCTTAAACGCCCGTTTTGGTAATGGGAATTTATTAGATGCTTACAAGTCTAGAATTATTAAGTGTTATTATTAATAAATAATATGAAATAATTTGAATTACACAATTATTAAGTTTACATTTACTAAATCGTGATTTATTATTATTGGTTTGATGCAAGACATTTTCAAACAATTAAAAAGTATTAAAATGTATAAAAATATAATTAAAAGCTAATCAACATTAAAGTTAATTTATATTAAATTAGATTTTCTAACGTCAAATTAGTTTACGCAAAATATGTTTAAAAATTATATACTGTAACTGTAATTTATTTTATTATTACCTTCAGAAAATAACTAAGGATTATATCCACTCGAAAAGTTTTAACAATAAATTTTAATATTAACTTACTAATGTTCTATATAGGAAATATACTTTATATTGCGCGCGTTATTTATATTCGCACTCGCGTGTTCGATTTTTAAAGTGGAATCGCAATTTGCGGCTATCATAAGGTAATTCGTTGGAAACTAACTTTTGTTTTGATGTGCTGTGAAGCTTGAGATAATCTTTCTTTCAGTTCACAACACTTATTTATTTACCCATAAATAATAATGAGTCACGGGTGTACTTTAAATTCTTAGAAATTAATCTAGTAGCTAAAAGTAAATTGAATCATTAATGGGATTTTATTGAATTTATAGAAAACAAAGCAGTTCTCATGAGAGCTACAGTTACAAATGTCAAATAAAATCATCGCAATTTAGAGAATTGCTCTTAAAATAAAGTTCACGTGAATATAAATTCAAATGATTTAAACTTTAATAAAATGGCCCTACAAACAAGAATTGATTTAGTACAATATTATTATGAATCCAGACGCAATTACACTGCTGAATTACGAAGATTTCGTACGAAAATCGGTTTAATGGCAGAGCCATATCAAATGGAAACGTACCGTAATTTGATTAGCAAATTTGAAAGAACAGGGTCGGTAATTAATCTTCAAAGATCAGGAAGAATATAGATTAATGATGTCCAACTTGCAGAAATTCTTAGGAAAATCAAAACTTAGCTAACACTAATCCGCTATCCGCGATCACATCAATAGTGTAAATGCGATATCAAAACCATTGCACCACGGTTTGGAAAATTTTAGGCAAAATCCTAAAAATGTATGCTTATAAATTGCAACTGCTATTTGCTTCAAGGGAAGCAAATTTTGCTATCAGGCATGATTTTTCTTTACGAATATTCGCTCAAATGGAAATTGAACCCGAATGGCTAGCCCGTATTTTATGGACAGGCGTGGGCCATTTCTCTTTTAAGGCGAAGTCAATACCCAAAACTGTCGAATATGGTTAATAGAAAATCATTGAGGAAGATCTTCATGACAAGAAAGTCACAGTTTGGTGCAGTTTCAGAGCTAATTTCATCATTGGTCCATACTTCGAAACCGTATCTGCAACTGTTAGTGGTGAACGATACTTGCAAATATTAAGGGATCATACCATTCCACAGTTGCAAAACGAGCGCAAAACAATGTTCTTTTAAAAGGAATTTTATAAGGACATATAGTATGGGACAATTAGATACTTAATACCATTCCTCTTAAAAAGCATTAATGCTAGACGTGGAATATCTGGTATTTTTGTTCGCATCCATATGGTTCCATTAAAAGCAATAGTGATGATCCACTTATCCGCCGTCTTTTGGAAGTAAAAACCACTTTATTAGTGAAAAATCATAAAAGAGATATCCTAAACATCGGTTTGGTAATACTGACACAAATAAAAAAGTTATGAATTTTCTTTCGTACTTTTCCACCACGCTGTATAATACCTGCAATAAACATAAGTAAAAATATCAAAGAGAATTTCAACTTCGATATATATATATATATATATATATATATAGTATGACAAAACACGGCAATTGATGGCGTGATAGTGTTTAATATTCATAACGTCAGTATGTTTAGGTATAATTAAGCATGTTTAACCGCACTAACAGAAATGTCATTTCTAAAGGTCTTAATTGGAAATAATCCGGTAAAATATTAACTGATTTTAAATATTAAGCAATACTAGTTCGCTAGGTGGTATAAATATAACACTATCTATAAACACAAAAACAAAGGTTTATTTCATTCGATAACAACAAAGAAAAGTTTATTCTTTATCTAGACATGTTATCAACAAAATTTGAATAATAAAAGCATATAATTTGTATGTTGTGTATTAAGTAATACATTTTTACGATATCTACAAGATTGTTATAGTTAAGAAATTGAATATATTCTTATAGTTCGGAATTTTAAAGTGGAACGTGCTACCATCTAGAAGTATATTCACCAAGTAAAATTAACAAAAATAAAATATACAATGCTTCTTATCTGATTTGTTCAAAAAATTCTATCAAACTAAATGTTTGCTAACGTACTTATATAATTTAGATTCAGTTTGATTCCAAAAATAGATACTAATAGAAGAAGTAAAAATTAAATTGCAAGAAAAACTTTTCAAATCTACATTTATGTAATTACATTTGTTCAGAGTGGTGAATCTAGTCTGTCTTGATATAGTTTAGGTCTTTTGATAATTATTAAAATTCGTGAATAGCAGTGTGACGGGTCTTTATGACAGAAGAAAATATATACCCACGTATAGGGTGATCATAATTAAATTCCATTGGTGAAACAGACAAAAAAGGTTTGCGTCACCAAAATATTACATAGTGCACATATAAAAGCAAAAATAAATTTGACTTACCGTTTGAAATTAATGTTTTCTAAGAACAAAATAAGAATCGACTGGAACTGGAACGTAACCTTGATCGCGTTAAAGATCAAATCCAGAGAATCGGCGTTCGATTCCTAGCCAAGCGAATTTTTCTAATAGGTAATTTATTTATGGCATTTTTAAAATATTGTTAATATTTTTAATATAGGTAGTTGCATTTTACATTTCTTTTATTTAATTAATATCTATTAACGGTAAGAATTAAAGAAAGCCCCTTAAACTCGTAAAGTTGTATCCAAATTTACTAACTAAGATGGCGGCGCTAGCATGTTGTGCTTCTATATTCATAACGTCAAATTTTACAAATTTAACATTATGAAATACATATATACATACCTTATTCTGTATACACACGGTAAGCAAATAAATTACATACACAATTAACAAAAACTGCTACAACTTGGCATTTTAACTGTGCACCAACAATGACGACGTCTATCACAGGTAGTGCTTCAAAACTGGACACAAGCGCGTACCTAAGTTGGATAGATAGAGGCGCTTTGTTAGTATTTTTTATTTGTTGATTAACGGTTATGTTAATTTGAAGCATTTTGACACCTATTACTACTGACCTTGGCGTAAATATTAATGAGATGACAGTTCTCCTTAATTTTGTTAATAATGTGTCCAATTTAACATGTATATGAAATAATTCCACTTGTGACGTGGCACGAGCTTGGTAGCGCAATAGTTAGCGCGCTAGAGATCAAATTCAGATTCTAATACGTCCTTAGGCGGTTCCTGCTTCTTTGGAACTGGCCATTTGATGAACAGTGAATGTATCTTAACTACACTGGCTTAGAGCTACGCAGCACATGCACTCATGCGACTCTTGGCACAAGACATCGAAAATTGCTCTATGTCGGGCTTATATCGACGTTGACGTTTCCCGGAATTTTCTTTCTTCTCAATAGTCTTTAAGCATTTTTTAAATGTGAACCAATCGGATTTTGCCTAGGTCCGTTTAGTTAACTTTCACATAGCGGCAGCATTTAACCCTGTCCTTGCAGTTAATTGCAGTTTTTTCGAAAACTGCCCTCATAAACCTTTTAAATGGTTATGGCTCCTGTTTAACGTGTTTATTGCTATATGGATAGCTATACTCTGATTGACAAGAGGTTTACGCTTAACTTTCAAGCTGCGTGTTTATAGCAGTTTGGAAAGGTTCATATAATAAATTTTTATATTACGTGAACTCTTCGGAATATATAAAATTATTTATTTAAAATTAAATTATAATTTTGAAATTATTTAATTATTTTGGAGAGGTTTCTATAATTATTATAAATTACATAAGCCTTTCCATGTTCGTAAAATTAATTGCTTATAGTTAGAGTATGATTTTGTGAACAATGTACTTATGGCATTTTTAAAAACATTAATGTCTGCAATATATTCAAACTTCATCAAAATTGAAGGGTAAAATTGGGGGACATTTCTTGTAAGTGTAGATAGGTGTAAGAAATTTAAATAATTAATTGTTGTTTATAAGTAAAGTGTAAATTCCAACTCGAATATTTATTGTTCACTATTACTAAAAAAATGTTTTATTTGTTAATACCCTCAGTTGCACAATATCATGCAAGTATGAAATTAAAATGACTTGCGCAATATTGCATTTGATGGTGCATGTAGGGCAACTGTTGTGAAATATTAAATATAGAGAAATGCACCAAGGAGCGTGAATGTCTTTTCTATTGTTTTTATTGAAATATTATACTGAATCTTTACTAATTTCAAGTAGTGTGGTTTAAATTTTATGAAAAACGCTATTTTAAGTGTGAGATGTATAAAGTCATGTAAAATTCGAACACATCTGTTTTTTAATTTCATTTTCATTTGATCCAATATCCAATATCAGTTAGAAAAAATGTTTTTAATGGAATAAACCGTCTTTTAGATAAAATACTTTTATAAAACAACAATAACGTTTTTATCAGGAAATAAACGCTAATAATTATTTGAAAAAAAATAACTCATACCTATTTACACATAAATTTTTAATGGCATCATGCTATCCCTTCCTTATGTAGTAGTAACAGCAAATGGCGATATCTAAATTATTTGAATATTTACATGTTTTAAATTTGAGTTCATAAATTCACTGAAATATATACATACATACATAGTGCAAGTTGTAAGATATTTTTAAATATCTTTTTATAAACCAAGAGTTTTAAATTAAAAAAAAAGCAAATTTAAAATATTTTTTTAAAAAGTAAAACAAAACTCGTGTTGCATATATTGGATTGTCATCGATGCATGATTGTTGTCAATTTTCAATAAGAAAACTAAGTAGATTCGGATTGTTCTAAAGTTCTGTATGCCGAGTAGTTCTAATATGATTTAAAATAATCGGTGTATCTCTGCTACTTTTATTATTGTACAGAAAAAATCAAAAACTATTTTTTTTGCCGAATATACTATTCAAGAGTATTGCTCTGTTTATAATACAAATAATTAAACAAGTTTGTAAAATAATCCTGGGCGCAGTTTATCAAATTTAAGAAAACCACGTCTCACTGCTGTACACACCATTTATGCATTTTAAATTTGAAATCGTAGATAAAACAATCGATTTTAACATTTTGAAATAAATATGTATATGAATTCGCTTGACAAGTACATTTTAAATTAAAACAATGCGCTTTTTATATCCATGTTATAAAACATGTATGGTAGATATCACAATTTTAAACACATTTTAAAAGTAAAATTTATGTAAAATTTTGCGATAAATAATTCAAAAAGCGTTACCCTGACATTTGTGTTTGCAAAACTTGTATCTACATACAGATATACATATATAACGGAATTCACGGTTCACCTCGAATTATTTATAATATAGTAAAATTTCACTTATTTATTTAATTGTTATTAGAACGTACCTGGTCATGTGCAGATACACACGTAGGTAGATATCAATTAGGACGTACTACCACAATCAAGTTTTCTGTGTAAATTACGTTATGGTATTATCCCATAGTTTGGAATATTGTGGTAGAAATGTATTAGACTGCACGTAAAATTCCTAGTCTTCAGGAAAACACCAACAGATAAAATGATGTAATTAAGTGCAACATACCAGTGGAATTTTGTTCGCATTCCGAAGGCCAACAACCACACCTTCGTAGATATCCAATCAAATCTCTTGAAACGTAGGCTCGTCGTTCTCCCTTTACTCTTCATACCGTGCAATCCCATTCATATGGCGCTGGCGCGCGGCATAGGAACAGTAGGATAACTGATGTGTCGGTGTTAAACGTTTAGTTGTGAATTGTGTCTCGTATAGTTCGTTTAAATAAGTAACCTTTCTTTTAGTATTATCAGTATTTAATAAAGCAACGTCATGGGACTGAAAAGTTATATACAAGCACAATCGCAGGTATGTAGTTTTATTAGATTATTCGAATTTATTCTTAATGTTGGGGTTGGTCGGAAAAGGAGGTGTGCGATGTTTACCTTCAAATTGACCGGATATTGCCCTATAATATAAAATATTTATTATTTTTGTTTACTTTTTAAAATATATTTAATTAATTCACTTTAGTTATATGCTTAATAGAAATATAATATAAATATAATTATTTTTAAATCTGAATTTGATTAAATGGAGGTTAATTCATGTTCTACGTAATCAATGTTATAACTTGCATCATCTTTATTAATTTTAATGTTACAAAAAAATTAACATTTTAGTTAGTGTTTTATGCGTCCTTCTTTGTCTAATTGAAGATTTTTCACACTATTTTCGAAATAATTCACATATCTGTAGATATGATTTATTAAATAATTAATTTCATAACGAATGCTCGATGATTTGCAAATGAGCCCAAAGGATGCGGATTCGGACCCTTTCAATTGAGCAAAAATTTAAAATGAACTTCTAGTAGATTCTGTGTCAACTTGATGTTTGGCACGTTAAAAATGACCATTGGGAGTTGCAATTCCATCAAATTCGCTAAATTTTAATAAGAATTGCGAAATGACCTTGACAAGTGAAGCCAGGAGGAGAAATTGGAACACATTGTTTGTGCAGGAAGCGAACAAATTATCCAAAATGTTTAGACTTTTTACTGTTTAAAAGATTAGATGGGAAATCGGTGCCAAATTAGTACCTAAATCGACAGTCAATTGAAATTTGCACCTATATAGAGAAACTTGAATTTTATTAATGATGTGCGATAAAATAATTACTCAAATTTACTTTAAAAACAAACACCACTCCCATAATTACATTATAATCGTTAATTTTCTTCCTTTGGTATTGTTTTCATTTCTAAATATTAACTATGAAGTTATAGTTCTGTGAAATTTTCTATGCATCATTTAATGGCGATTTCAAAAATCTACAAATAAGAAATATTTTGTCAAAATCTGTACAAGGTGTTCGAGAAATAAAGAGCATTACATTAATAGCAACCACCAATAAATTTTGTTTTTAAATGATATAGTTTTTAAAATATTTTCAATTAAAGTTTCGAACCCAAAGCCGCATGTTAACTTTGACTGTGATCGTTCATAAAACGTTTTGACTATTATAATCATGGTTTATTTTTTTTTATACATTGCAGTTGTTTAATGTTGCATACCGATTATAAAATTTTAACCAATATAAATTTTGAACTGTTATGTATGCAAAAATTTAACCATTCTTGTATTTTTTGAAATTAATAGAAATTTGATAATTAACTGTTTATAATAGTTATTTCATGTTGGTGAATTATTTATAGATTATTTCTATAATCGGCGTTTTGAGCTGTAATCGAAACGGGAAGGCGAATTAATCGCCGGCTTTCAATTTCAAATTTGCCTATACTCTGTTTATGAAATAGTTTCTTTGATATTTTAGAGAAGCGGCACGAAAGTTTCCATTGGAAATAAGGGAGCATTGGAAGATACAAAATGAATATGTCGCTTAATATTAATGTCTACTGTCATTATTCCGCATAACAGAAGATAATCGACTTTTGCATTTCTAGGTGAACATAGGCGTACAGTTAAAAAATGTCTTAGAACTAATGCATTTGTATTTAGAAAACTTTAAAAAAAAAATTTTTTAAATATATACAACAATGCAAAATCGATAAAACTATCAATTTAAACATTAAAATAAAACATGTTAAAGTTTTTTATTATTTTGATGATTTAAAGCGAATTTCATCAGTTTTAAACTTGATACTTAATTTTAAATTGCATCAATATGCATTATACATCTAAAAGTTGTATGCACTGGAATTTAGCCCTCGGTGACCTTGGGTACTCTACACTTTCCAAACACTGGTTATTTCATAAACGTAAACAACTACTTTTATTAATAAATATTCTATTAATTTATGAAAAACACAAATTTTAGAACAATTATGCAATTAATTCCTTTGTTTATAATTTAAATTTTGTGAAAATAGTTTAAGGTGGGAATAGTTTTTATAATATTTTAGGCACTAAAACCAAAAAAGCTGATAAATATAATATCGCCGAACTTCATAAAATTACAAACATAAACAAATAGAATTGGTTATATGGCACGAAAGGTAATATGATTTTTCATAAACAACAAATTTTTAAGTGAAAGTTAAACATTTTTACAGATTTGTGTTTGCAAAGCCCCGTGACACGCCTTATTTACTGGGCACTATATTGCCAAAGTTAGCTTTTCCATCATAGCAGAACACCAATTCAACTTGGTAACCAAATCGAACTTGAACTTTTAGCGATGATTTTGCTTTGTAAATCAAACTTTTGACTTGTGTCAAAATTTGATATCCAATCTCGGAAGTGATTTTACTTACATTAAAAATGTTATGCTTTTTAATATAACTTTCGAATTGGTAATATGCGCAACTCGCGATATTTTCTATATCTCATCTCAGATGTTCACTGCTAAAATTTGTAGTTTAATTTTGAATATGGCCTCCTAAAGTAGTAATACTAACTAAACAAGCTAAATCTACAAAAAATATTTGGGAAAAAATATTTTAGTTAATAATAAATAATATACATATGTTTGTTTACAATATATTGAAATATTTAAAAACGGGTCACATCAAAAAATAGAAAACAGATTGCTGTTTTTAGATTATACAGGGTGTTTACTATTGGCGGAAAATGGACTCGTAGGGATATTGTTTGCATAATTTTGAGTTGAAAATCCTAATATGAAATTTTCGTAATTGTCTTCGTTTGACCACAGGATACATTTTTGTAATTCATGAGTTTGGCAACATTACATGACGTTCCATTAAATAAGATTATTTATTGATTCAACAAAGTCAATTTAAACAATGATAATATATAATAACTATGATAGCAACATTTTAAAGAATTATTGTAACAAGTTTTAAAAATGAAAACCATTAACTTTGATACAACATTAACTGACTGTAACATTTCAGGAGTAACTAGCTGTATCTTAGCAGCAAAAGTAAAGTAAATACAGGGTTGTAATGTTCTGCTATTTTGACATTTGCAAAAATTACAATTAACATTAGGTATGTCAATTTTCATAAATACATTTTACATTGTTGACATATATTTTTTTATAAACATTTTCCTTAAAAGTTTTAAAACATTCTTTTAAATAACAAAACGGTAACGAAGTTCGAACATACTTTACCAATGACTTCCTCAATATCAATAATTAAATAATCAGAAAATCATCAAAAATTCTCAACTTTGATAAGCTGCTGTAACTAAACGAAGACATAATATTTGTATATTAGAATTTTTAACTCAAAATTATGCGAATAATATCACTATGAGTCCATTATTCGCCAATTAGTAAAACAGTACATTGCAATTTTGACATTTGAACCTTTGATTGGAAACAGAGTTGCTGTTTTTGATTTTGCATCAAAAATTTCAAACTTGATTATTTCCTGCTAATTAGGTAATGATGTAATGAGCGACAACTGTTTCAGATGAACGATGATCCAGCAAAATTACTATAAAATTATTTATTTTGAATTATACATTACGTACAAAATGTTAAAGGTACAAACAAAAACTATTGCACATTAGTAACAATAAAAATTTCAAATTGAACATCAGTTTTTCCTTAATGCTCCATACTATTTTCTATTATTAATACATTACCTCTTCATACTCTCATACATTTAAACAAATTTCTTTTGGAAATTTCAACTTTTAAATATTTTTAACATTTTAAAACAGTGCATTGAATTATAAGTTTGTTCAGATTTTAGGCCAACCGTTCAACTTGAATTAATTATGTATTCACCGTTTTATCTTAACATCAATATTCCATTGACATAGAACTTGAAATCTTTTTTAAGAATATTTTGAATAGATTTTTGTTGACTTTCCAAGATTTGAACTCTTAGTTATGACAACTTTTGATCAAGTTCATGTGGTAGAAAATTTATACTATGAATTGCCAAATTCAAATATTTATTGTAGATTACAGGCTTTCAAAACTCGTCTATCTAGGAAATGAACCTGTACTTCATATACTATAAGTTCCATGTTGCATCATAGAATACAACACTAATTTTAATAAGTGTATTTTACAGTCATTGCCAAATTACAGTTGTACATGTACCTTGACAAGTGAAAACATAGTCTGTACAACAAAAATAATATAAAGGGATTTGTATAGCAAGATTTAGACATATTAATTGATTAAGGGCTGATTGCACAAATGCTAATTAAATATTTGATTACAATTAAATCTTTGGACCAAATCAGTTTGCGAGGCTAGAATACTTTTAACCAATCAGATTTCAAGTATGATGTTAAATTTGTAACAAACACGATGTTGTGTTTACAAACACTTCTTTAATAAATGTCTTACATTTTAATAAATTACACAGTGCATCATATATAATTAAAACTTTAAAACAATAAGTAACTAAATTTTGTCACACAGTAAATATTATGACCTCGATTATGATAGTATGAGCTTGCAATGTCATGCATATTGTGTATAATGCAACACGGAACTTACCCCACATTAAGTATAAAGTCCAGACCACCCAATACACATTAATGATGACATCATAAAAATATAAAATTTATAGTATATTTGTATTGGGTATAAATGAAAATATAAAAAATGCAGATATTACAATTACAAGGGAGTTTAATAGTTCTAAAAAGAACTGTTTTAAGATTAATTGGCACTAATAAATAACAATAAACAAAGCAAAAAGAAAATAAAGCACAAACAACAACCATTCTACTAATGACATATTGACATACTATACAAATAATTTGACATAATAATCAGTATGACCAATGTTGCAAAATAAAATGTAATGAAATTATAATTACTACAAAGCATAGATCTATGTTTAAACCAAATGTTAGGATAATCTGATTACAAATCCAAATTTTGGTCATACAATAACTGAAATATAACAAAAAAAAATCATAAAATTAAGTAGTGAAATTCCATTTAATTAGGTTTGCAAGAAATAATTGCTAGTCGAGTATCTGGACTTTTTTTTAATTTATAGTCTTTTTCGTTTCATATTGGAAGAGATGTTTCATCTCTGTTTATCATAAAAATCATTGATCAAATATAGAGAAGAGAAATCAAACCAGTTTAATTATCATTATTTGTGATTTACAGTTAACAAAAATATGTAATTGAAATAAAATTTATTTTTTCTATCAATTTAATCCAAACCTGCTAAATTGAATGCAATCGTGTTAAAACTAAATTGAATTTATTTTATTTTATTCTTTGTAAACGGTGTTAAACAAAACTATAAAGAAAGACTGTGTAAAAACACAATTAGGTGTACTTTTATAAATGAACAAATGTATTCTGTAATAATTTAAATATTAACGTATGTATATTTTGTTACAGATTCGTGAAAGATGCCAAGAACTAATCTTGACAGATACACAATGTCAACGTATTATGAACACATTTTTAAATGATATTAATAAGGGCCTTGGAAAACAAACTCAAGCAAGCTCTGCCGTAAAATGTTTTGTTACATTTGTTCAAGATCTCCCTAATGGAACAGGTTGAATATTGACTTAACAAAAAACTTATCGTATTTACTTTTATACTTTTAGAAAGAGGCAAGTTTTTGGCACTTGATTTAGGTGGTACCAATTTTCGAGTGTTATTAATTGAATTGAGCGAAAATCATTTTGAAATGCAATCTAAGATATTTGCAATTCCACAACATATTATGTTAGGATCAGGCGAGCAGGTTAGTTAAAATGTTTATTTATATTCCTGTTTTTAAATAAAATTGTTTTTTGCAGTTATTTGATCATATTGCTGATTGCATGGCAAAATTTATGAAAGAAGAAAATGTAGTACATGAAACACTTCCTTTAGGTTTCACGTTTAGTTTTCCCTGTCAACAATTGGGATTAACAAAAGGCATTTTAGAAGCTTGGACAAAGGGTTTTAATTGCTCAGGTGTTGTTGGTAACGATGTTGTAAAATTACTCGAAGATGCAATTGCAAGACGAGGGGTTAGTATTATTTATTTTATTAAATAAATGCAGCTATGATTCAATTTTGTCTTATGTTATATACAGGGTGTTTCAGATAATATGACATTCCTTTTAAGGGCTGTAAGTAGCCCCTACAGACACCCCAATAAACATAAAGTTAAAAAAAATATGAATACAAAAGTCCTTTTTTTTAATTATGTACAATGAGGCGCTTATGGTCGCATTAAGATTAAAACTGTTAAATCATTCATAAAGTTATAACTGACCTACATTACAGTATCAATTTATAATAACATACACTTTTACAGCTATAGTAGGCACATTGCCATTTGTTTACTACACTAAATAACTGGATAAGGGGATTGCCCTTTCACACAATTGAAAGAATTTAGAATGTATACAATTTTGTAGAAGCTATTTATTAATAACTGATAATAATAAAAATGGAGTTTAGTCATGCATTGTTCTAAAAACTCTGTTTAAATGTAAAGACAGCTTAAGCAATTATTTATTGACATTTTTTAATTTTACACCTAAAAATAGATTTTCATTTCTGAAATTACGTGACATTATCCTACACTTAAAATAAAAATTTGTATTTTAAACACTTTGACACGTTTTAGATTTTTCTAGTTGGTATTCAGAGGAATGGCACAATAATTTGTCTTAGAATAATCAAACATTGTTTTATACCCAATTTTAATAAAAAAATAAGTGATACTAGAGGAATATTGTAATAGTTGATAGCTTTAAAACAATCTTATTTATTGATCAAACTTAATGTAATTAATTACCTTACGTTTCAAACTTTCAAAGCAGTTTTCCCTAATATTTTCAGCTACATTATTACAAATTCCATTTTTGTAAAATTGCTTTCAAAACTACAAATAATTAAAAATGTTAAAAATATGTTAATTCGCTTACGGATTTATTTCTGTTAATCTAATTTTTATTTTACAGTCTTTAAATCCTTATTAACTGAATCATACATCTGTAAGTACTTCATTATTACATATCTGTGTACAATTTTATTAACATAAAAGTTCCAATCAGTTAAACACAGTGTATATGGGCATAATTTGCGATTTAGTTTTTATTATTAAAACACTGGTTAGACAACGAATGCATCCTAGTAACTGACATAAATTGGCATAATTTTGTATATTAAAATATGGGTCACTGACATTTACAAAGGTGTATCATTTTACAGTCTTGTTTTTATACGTCTGCTTCAAAAGTTAAAATAAACACGTACAATTCTGAATTCTGCTCTACTACGGAAATGTTTATTTAGTAAAAAACACTTATTCGATTATATTTGTATATTTGAAAGCATGGGCATAGTCGACTTGTCGTTATTAAAAAAAAGAAATGGTTAGTATTCGTATTGCTTTTAATTTTACACTTATTGGGGTGTCTATAGGGCCTACTTTCATCCCTAAAATGGAATGACATATTATCTGAAACTCCCTGTATACTTTAAAATTGTCGTATGGAAAATAATTCAGTGTAGTTTATTAGCTTCTTTTAAAAAAGGTATAATATTGCAGGATATTGAAATTTCTGTAATGGCAATTTTAAATGATTCCACAGGGACTTTAATGTCCTGTGCCTGGCTTAATCGACATTGTCGTATAGGTATTATTGTTGGTAAGTTTTCTAAATTGGTTCAATGCATTTCTTGTTCGCATTGTTGTCACATTAGAAGCCATGATTATGTATAAGTTAAATGTAATGAGTTTGCATGCAACAAAATTTGTGCTTTCTTTTATTTTAATGCATGGCATTTTATTATAGGATATAGTTTTAGAAGTTTGCGCTATTCTGAATGATACCACTGGAACATTGATGTCGTGTGCATGGAAGAACCATAATTGTAGAATTGGCCTTATTATTGGTAGGTGATAAGAATTTGTAAACTATCTGTTTGAAAATAACACAAATACTATTTAATACTACTTATACCAATATACAAAGTAACAATGATTTATTAGAATAAGTAAAAGGAAATCATAACAGAAAAACAATATGCATTCATTGATTGACAACGTTGAGAGATAGAGATCTTGTTTATGACATTATTTAATTTCAATTATTAGGTTCCTATACGTGTATCTCAATATATATTCATTTAAGGCTGTTCTATACATTTATAAAGAAGATGCGAAGATATTTGTTTCTTTTATTTTTGTAACTTTTTAACATTCACTGCTATATGGGACTTTGTCCTATACCATGTTTTCATGTGATACTACAC
>JAHWXV010811683.1:0-13072 GCA_024586415.1 Phrixothrix hirtus
CCAATTCACGTAACCTCTCATCATAAACGATTAGATCAATCATGCTTCTAGACTCTCCTCTTTGCCACGTATACAAATGGATATCCTTATGTTTGAACCACGTATTCGATACAAACATGCCCTTTTCTAAGCATAGCCCAACTAACGCTTCCCCATTCTCATTCGTTCTGGGATCGCCTTAAGGGTCAATTACACGATCAATGTTTTCTCTTCTTTCTCCCACCCATCTATTCAGGTCATCAAGTAAAATCACTCTATCGTTCACATGACATGCATTAAGTACTCCTTCTAAATATATCCAAAAGGTTTCACATTCATCCTGGTTATCACCATTCATCGGTGCATAACACGCTACAACTACTACTTTCCCGATGCCTATCTTCATTCGAGCCCAGAGTAGCCGCAGAGACACCAATTTATACTCCCTTACATGCGCTTTAACGAATTCGCTCAAAATCAATCCCACTCCCTTTGAACCACGCGTCATGCTCTCTACTCCAGACCAGAAACCTAGACTTCCCTCATCCATCTCTATCACTTCTTTCCCTTTCCACTTAGTTTCACTCACAGCACATCTAACCTTCTCTCTCTTTCTCTCTCTCTCTCTCATTTCACTCAAACTCTCATATTCCTTTCCATACATCCCTCTTACGTTCCACATTCTCACTTTCCACTCTATTTTCTCGCGTTTATTCCAAGGTGGGTCAATCTTGTTCAATCTCAGCTGCCCGCATGGCTTTGATTGTCCAAGGCTTTTCTTGTGTCCTTTTTAGCAATTTGTTTTTAAAGGGAGACCTGGTTGTTAGCTTAGCTCGTACCCTATGTCGATGTAGCATTCCCTACTTACGGCATCGACACCACATCAGTCAGTGTTGACGTATTCAACCTACGTGCTGCAAGCGTAGTCACAATCCCAGCATTACCTCAGGCATGCCTAACGCTATTCTATACAGACTAAGCTCCCTATTATGAATGGGTTACTCTGCAAGCCAGCACGCGCTGCGACTACTAGGAAGTATACGTAATACACTGACACACTCGGGCACATTAATAAAATAAACCTTGTTTTATTAATTAGAAGGTTACATTGCTATCTATATTGAGGCTATGTACGTATAACGTCGAATCATAGAATGCATAATCTAAAAATATGATTTAATTCTGCGATCGAACACCGGACCGAAATAACTACACTTGGACGATGTTGAAAACATATTGAATTCGAGCAGAAACCGCCCAGAGTCAGTGCATAAGGTGGGACAAGCTATTCGTTTCATTTATTATTAATAAATTAAAAATTGTTTCATGTCAAATTCTGATAGGAGTTAATTTTGTTTTACGTTGGCGTTTATGCATTTTTGGTTATATCATGGTGATATTCAGTGACGCTCTTATTTAGATTAAAACGATTGTCAAGTGGTTTTGGTTATAACGCATGACACCAATATCTTTGGTTATTTTATCTGTCATGTGCTTGTTGTGGTTATAATGACAGACATTTATTTTCCAAATTAACTAAAGTACGCTTCTAGAAGTAACAATGGCCAATCTATCCAAGTTGGAAAATTTTAACCATAAAATCCAAGGCATTATGAACCTGTACAAAACCGGGTTTGTAGTCAGAACTACTATCTCCCAGATGAAGTCGTATGTTTGAGGGAACGTATAGGTCATCAAGTTTCAATCTTATAGAGAAACTATGCTTCGCTGCAGGCGAACAGTCAATGAAACAGACACGCCAAGCTCTAGTGCCGTGTGCCATGCCAAAACACCTTCCGAGGAGGGAGAAACAGCAGTGCCCACCAATATGACGTTATACTCAGATGGCTTCACAATGCCGAAAGACAAAAAATAAAGGCGAAACCATTCAATACACCTGAACCCGAAGACCCCGCTTATAAGTTGAAAGTGAGAAATAGATATGAAGCGCTCTCTGATATCGAGCCTGAACAAGAACTCGAACTTGAAGACAACAAATTTTCAGAAATCATAAAAACAACAAAGAGAATACCACCCCTCGTCCTTCAAAGCAACAACAATTAGACACGAATTGCCAGCGACCTCGCCAATGCCATAAATAACACCAAGATAACAACATAAGGGCGGTCTTTGGGAGCACGCCACAAACGATGTAAGACGTCGAAATCTTAGAGAACTTCAGAAAGTAAGGAACACCTGCTATCTCAGTACGTAGGATGCTTAGGGGAAGAGACAATGCCCAATGCTCTTGAATTTCATAGGACTTGATAAGAGTTGTTACGCAGACTCGAGGTGCGTTAAGTGCATCATGAGGGTATACGAGAATCAAAGGGACAGTCCACCTTAGTTCGATACCTGTGAGGGTAGTCCCACGGCCAATTATAGAGGGTGTTCAAGGTACCCAAAAATTAAAACTGCCGGGGTTATAAAAGGTATCAAACCTCATCAATCAGCCGGTCAACCGAAAAGAAACTCTGGCAATACAAACCCGCCCCCTAACGAAAACTAAGCCGACCTATTCTAAGATTATTAGAGCTGCCTCCATAATATTGGACGCGACAAAAGGCGCGACCACTTTAAACGAAGGCGTCACAAATATTCTTGGGTGTCTGCCAGAGATCCTCCGGATATTCGCTCAGGCGACAACCTAAACTAAGCTAATAGATGAAAGAGTCTAGGAACATGTCCTAACGAGCCACATGAACTCGCCGCAATGACTAAATGTCCGAGGAAAGGAAGTCAAACAGAATCATCCTCAAAACTGACGCCTCAAAATTTCACAGATGCAAACAAATGGAAGACCGTTAGGAAGTGTTTTGCAATGCAATTTAGTCAATGTGTCTTCGGTCAGTTGAGCGGTATGAGGATGAGCGTTTTCGTAAAGAGAATGACACTTCTCATTAATCATTTAAGCCATTTTGGTCCAAAAGCAGGTTTAACTATTTTAGACAATAGTTTAAAATAGTTAGCAGAATTCACGGTTCGACTATCTGTAAAAATCAGTACATAAAGGCAACTTCTTAATTCCAAAACGCCACCGTCATAACCTTTCTAGCTGAGAGAACAACCTTTGCGTTTTTGGGAGCTGGCGATGTGTTGTGACCTCATTCTAAACGCGACCCTGCTTTTTGGGACAAAATGATGACCTCTAGCTTCATCACAAGTAAGAAAGTTGTTAAGAAATGCTTCTCCTCCTTGTGGAAAACGCTCTGCTGCAACTTGAACCCTTTTCCATTTTTGTTCAAAGGAAAGCAGCTTTGGGGCCCACCTAGCGCATATTTTTTTAAATTATAATTCGTTGCCTAACAAAATTTGCGACAAACTGTATGAACAGCTGTCAAAACTAAAGAAAGTCGATTGACCTTAAAGTAACAAGCACACAATTTTCTGGATAGACTAGTAAACTAATAAAAAAAGGCGATTTTGAATTTTATAAATTGCATTAGATATAGTACTAACATTCCAAGTTACATTTGAACATACCTTAATTAGTAAAATTGTTCTCAGCGAAAACTTACTAATTAACAATTATTATTCAATTTAAGTAATCTGACTCTTTAGATTTTTAGTAAACTTTTGGGTTTGATATGTTTTACAACAATATCTAAGTGTAGGTAAACTAAGTTAGGGAAGCTATATATAAACTACACTTTTATACATAAAATAAAATGGAAGTAGGACATTCGAATGAAACCCACAAATAATATGTTCTTCTAACCACAAATTTCTCATAATAAAGATAAGATTTAAAGCTCTATTTACATACACATGTAAAACTCATTAAATTAAGAAGTAAAAAAACTGTAAGTCTCTTCGACAAAAATACTGCGGATAAATAATTACGGGGTCTGTGAGACTTTATTTTAAATATCATGCACACATTAAATTATTAAAAGTACCTAGGATTGTTATATTCATTATATCTATGAAAAGTACTTTAAAATGAGTACCTAATTTATATATTTTATATTAGGTTATTGTAACTACATTTAAATATTTACTTCCTCTTACGGCTCCAGCATAACTCGTAATTAAAATTATCAATTTAGAATTATAAATTCGAATTCCATTTAAAATATATTTTAATTAGTATTCTTTTAATGTAATTCAAACATATTGCGAAACTCATTAGCCATGTCCGTATTAACAATGAAGTGAATATTTAGTATGCGATGTATACATTTCTATAAATTATTTAATATAGTTACAATTAAAATAAGGCTTTGCAGGTGTTGATTGAAATTTTCACGGAAAAAACATGTATTTAATTGATATATGATTGGTGTTGACATTATGTAAAAAAAATTAAGAAAACTCCCAGGGTTTGAAAGACCTCTAATAACCCAATATTCACGTTATTCCATTTTTTCCAACGTTCTCCAATAGTTTTGGATTGTTTTTTTAAGAATAATGATTAATGCAATAAATATTCTAATGATGCTTTAAAAAAACGATCTAGTACCAATAATCGAAATTTTAGACGATGCGTACATGTAATCAATGAGTAATGATATCACAATTTAATGTGTTTATAAGATTGGCATTGTAGGACATGCAACCGAATAAAAAACTACCCGCCAAATAAAAAAATAGTATACCCATAAATTAAAGTAATGACAAATTTATAATTAAATAAATGTATTTACATTATAGCTCGTTCATATTTAACCTTTTTGCTCTCCGTTTTTAAAGTATGCGGAAAACTTAATGTAGCAAGTCAGTTGAGAAACCTGACAACATGGCCATACGTTATTAATTAAAAGAATTGAAAATATTTCTTTAAAGAACACGTTCCTAATACACAGTTATTACTTAAGCGCCTATGTTAATTAAAGGAATAACACGACAACAGTAAAAATTGGCACATTGATGACGTACTAATCAATCAAATAATTTTTTTATATTTGCTTTCCCTAACAAGGTTCTGTAAGCCATCGCATATAAATAAGAAAAAGAAAGTAATGTATATAAAATCAATATATCAACAGTAAGCCAAACATTAATATTATAAATTGTAATTTTAGCACAGTTAAATTTAATGGTTAGAACAAAAATATAAAATTATTGTAAACTCACTTTTCTCAACCACAAGTTTTTACACCTATTAAAACTAGGGTGGTTGCGTATAAGCATCATTATGTTATCAATATATTTCTATATAAAATATTTTCCTAACTGAGATTTTAGATTTTATACACAACCGGGCGTAATGAAGCATTTACCTAGTAACTTCATATTACATTGTACAGTAATAAACACATAGATAGTAGAAAGAAGTACATGACAATTCTGTGAACGAAAAATAAAATACGTTATTATCCCAACAATTCCACTATTCTGACGAAACTATCTAATGTGTATAAAAAACTACTTGTGCATATTTTGCATAATACTAATAATAATTCATTGAAAAATAACGTTACCTCTACCTATTTAAATATTTCATACATAAATCGATAGAGTTGTAATTATTTATTCACGTCATATTTATGAAGTTTTCGATAAAATATAAGGAATATTTTTATACAAATTAGGAAGATTTGTTGAAAGGCCACTTCATAAATTGATACCTAAATTGTCTAGAAATAGAAAAATATTATTTCCTGGTCCATTCTAAGGAGAATGACAATAATTTTCAATGATAAATAAATTTATTTGCAATAAAATCGGACTGTTCTTGATTATTTTGATGAGTATTAGCTGAATATAAAATAAATAAGAATACATTAATTGTAAAAGTTTAAAAGTTTCACGGAAGATAGAAATATTTAACTTCATAAAACATACAGGGTGTAATTGTTTAAGCGCTCTAAATATAGCCAAAAATAGTTCTTCTAATTCAAAATACTCACTTTTTGGACAGAGAGGCTTAAAATCACATTTTAAGAACAACTATTAATTCTCGTTGCTTTAAAAATCATATGTGTTGGGTAAGACAAAACTCATATTATACGATTATCACCCTAGTTTGCTCGTATTAGTCATTTATTCCTACAACTGCATTTTATGTTTGTTTATCAAACTATCAAATGCTATCATGTCACACTAGTTTGCTACAACGTGATTACATTACTTTGTTGTTTTGCACCTTTTGTATCTAAATAGTGTCTTTTGGTAATGTTATTGGTTATTTTTGAAGCAGCGTGGTATAGGATTTTTTAAATCTCTCAAGGACCTAATAATTTTCGTTATTTTAAACCTAAATACGAATTTACATTAAATACGGTATCAAATAAAACACAATATTCGAAATTCGTCTGCACATAGAGTCCCCTTCGCTTAAGAACGTGAAGGTCCCAACAATAATACAAATCGACTTGCCTGATAAACGTAATAGTCAGCTTATACTGAATAGGGAGCCTCGGCAACTTCTTTGAGGGAACGGCTTCCAATGAACTAAAGTCACATAGAATACTTTGAACCTTGATAACTATTAATGTTGTTCCTAGCAAGTTATAAACGAAATTACCTCAGAAATTGTTACGTCGGTTAAATAACCTAAAAATTCAAACAACTTAAATTTATAGCAGGTGTTGAAAGCGCTGTGTGTTTGTTAATTCAATGTTTCCTAATCTATTCACACAAAAAACCAAACGCTCAAAAATTTAAGTAACAGCAACTAATAAAGAAAAATGCCTAAATTGAAAATAACCCTTCAACACCATCTATTCTAATACAATAAATCTAATATAAACAGGAACGGCGTGCTTCAGCTGTATACATGTCAAAATGCAATTTTGGTTCTGAAGTTTCATGTTGTAAAAGTTATACTCAGATGTATTTAATTGATTATTATTTAATTATTACCTTCTCAGCCTCATTCGATTCTAAAATTAGAATTGTTTTATTTTATTGTCTAAGGGGTTGTTTTACAAATTGTTTTATATACACAATAAGGTTTTGTATGCTAAACTATTTCGATAACACCTTGTATATTTTTAAATGATTTTGAAAAAAGGCTGATAGGACCTTTTATCAAAACTTAGATTCGTATTTTATAAATCAGCCGAATGCCATAATGTGTGAGATGGGAAATGTATTTAATCGGCAATTCTAAAACTATAGGACCCACAAAGTCGGTTAAATTGCCAAACAATTTGTTAGCGAGAAGTACATATCGAAAGGGTTGCCAAACCAGACCGATCTCTCATAACTTACTAGAATCTTCCAATTCGTTTATCTTGAAAATAATAAAAGATGTTGAAAAATTGCAAGAGAGAAGTTTGTAGGGTTTATTATGGCAAACATGACAACCAACAATATAATGTCAGTGTCCACTGTACTATATTCCAGATATAATGTAAACTTATCTTTTCTAATGAAATGTATAGCTGATTTTAGCCTATTATTTTCTCCTTTCAAGTGTGTATCATAAGTTATGGTTATCGCAGTTTTAAAAGCGATTAAATAGCAGAAGCGATTATTTATATTTCACAAGGCGCTACTGGTGGGTTAACGATAAATAACAATTAAATGTATTATTAATTTATAGCCTGATTAATAACTTAAGGCGGTATTTGCACGCAACAGTATACTGGGTCCTGCAAAAACACCGCCGCCCAAAAAGCGAGGTAAATGAAATTTGGGATTAAATAACAAATCAATATCAGGCGTGTTTCAAATATATATTCAGATATAGAGAGTGCTAATTTTAAGTTGCATTGTTTTAACTGGAATACCCTGTACATTATTTTATTCTTATAATCTACATAACAATACCAATCAATCTGTATTGTGTTTCCCTATCCGAAAAAATTACGGTTCTCGTGTAACATTGACTTCATTGAAGAATTTTCTGTAAACGTTCATATCTAATTTGATATTAGCTTAATAAATGGTAATTGAAAAACGAAGATTCAAAATTATCCAAAAACCACGAAACCTATTTAAGATCGATGCATAATCAAACTACACATTCACTTATGTATTCATACACAGGGTGTTCCACTTAAAATGACAAACTTTTAGTGGTTTGAATAGGGTCTAATTGGCAACCATTTTATAAATTTTGTTCATCTTATGAAAGTGTCTTCCTTATAATTTTTTTGTTATAAATTAGGAACTCCTAGCTATAATAGTCTCATAGATACGACATTTTTAATTTGTGAACGTTTACATAGCATTTTTCAAAAAGGTCAATGTAACTCGAGAACCGTAACTTTTCCAATTGGAGAAATGTAATACAGATTGATTTTCTTATGTAGATTATAAAAGTAAAATAATATACAGGTCGTTCCATTTAAAACTACGCAACTTACTTCTGCCACTCTTGAAATTAACACCCTGTATATCTGAATATATTGCTCATTACTTGCCCTAGTTGAAAGTTATGAGATTAAAAATTTATTTATAGTAGGCGCGAGCGTCACCTTTATCAATTTCACCCAAATAAGAACAACTGCTTACTTGTTTTTATGAACTTACGAATAATTATCTTGTGAGCTCTATTGAAATATTTTAAATGTGTCGTGTGTCAAATTACCACAACACCATATTTAATAAACACAATGAAAATTGGTTTAAATACTTATATTGTAAAAACATTTAAATAAAAATAATTCATAGAAGTACAATTAAATTTCAATGGTATAAATTGTAGAAAATAAATTACTAGTACTACTTTAAACTTGACACTTATTCTAATATGTAACAGAAATTCCTTGTCGAGATTTATTTACTAATAATTGCCTAAAAGTAAGTCCAGTTTAAATATTTGTATTTTGTAAACAAACATTTTCTATTCAAGAAAATTCGTTTATAAAACTACTCGCAAACTGAGTAAATCACGTTTAGTCAATGTCACACGTAAATACTTTACTAATGAGTTTTAAATTATTTGTAAAATAAAAGGATTTTAACGTTTCTTATTAAAATTTGTTGGATCGAAATTTTAGATTCTTCAAAATTCTGATTATTTTGATAACTGTCGGTTTGTTTACTTCTTATTTAGAATTAAATCTCCCTCCGATAATTTACTTATTAAATTTGTACTTTCAGCAATCTTAAATCAACTCATGACTTCGAAAGTTGCTAATTCTTTGATGTTCCGTAATACGTATTTGTTACGATTTTATTTATTGGACTGAACCCTATTGTCAATTGTTACCTTTGACGTTGTTGAATTAGATATGCTCTGTCACTAACACTTGCAGTTCGGTCATTTAATTAACATTACTCGAAGTAATCAAGAGTTCGACTATTATTCAGGAACAGACCTTGTTTTTAGCTCTGCATGTCTATTTAACAACTTTTCATGTAGTAAGGATTCTACTACCCTTTCTGAAGTTGACCAATCGTCTTTGTATATTTTGTAATTTCCGTCGTCATTTCTATGAATTTCGGTATGTTTCATTATTTTAGAAACGTCATCCATTTTATTCTATACAGGAAGTATCAAGGTTTAAACATATTGTTTTTGGAACTTATCTAACTATTGTATATTATTACAAATATATTTAGTATTCTAAAACAAAATTATTACTAATATCTTGAAAAACGCAAGTGATTTAGCTTGTGTTTTTCATGTTAAAAACATTTTAATTTTAAATTAATTTAATTTACAACTCTATATACTTATGTTACATTGGTTGTCTAAAACTCCAAAATTGTGGAAGTATTTCCTGAAAAATATATCTGTACACAACATTTAAATGTTGTTGAATTTTGTTTCACTTTTCTTGAATTATATAGATCAGCTTTTATTTCTCTATCAGGATAAGTGATTTTTATAGTTCTAATTGGTAAATTAAGGAAGAAATGTTTTTGCAAATCACCAAAATGTCATCGTAACAGTGGTTAATAATTATTCTTTTTTAATTGATTGATGTAAATTTCTGCAATTTTGTTACCTTGTCATTATGTAGAAGATTTCTGCTTTTAATTCGTATCTTTGAATTGGTAAAATAGTTACTAATATGCGAATGTTGTGTACCGAAAGTTGCTGTTATTTCAACCATATATTTCACCTTGAAAATGCCCCTTAAGTCTTTCCCGGAGAATAAAAACAATTTTAATAATCTAAAAAACAAAAATACTCATAACAAAAATCATATTTTGAATATGTTTAGTTTGCGAAATCATCATTGCGCCAATTTAGATAGGCACGTCAGATTATGTTTCCTCGCGTTTTAATACTACTTTCTTATTGATTAAAAATTATTGCACGTAATAGATGCTTTCCTAAATGACGATCGCGATTGAACTTAAAATTACGAAGTTAATCGTGTCATAGCGAATAATCCATAATTCGATCAATTTACATAATTTGTTTATATGTAAATAGCATTTATCTATCCTGAAGGGCTACAAATTCGACACCCGAATTAATAGGTTAGTTTCATCCGCAAATTAAGGTTTTTGAAAATTATGCCTTTTTCTTCTTGGTTTAATTGTATTTTGTAGGACCTATGCGAAATAAGAAATTCATGACGTATTTTAATTAACAATATTTAGAATATTTGGGTTACATTGTTCTACTGCCGCTAATTTCTTCTTAATTTTGGTTAATTAATTAATTAATTTATTTATGTTGAACGAGCGGTCTATTTTTTAATTTTCGGTAATACAACTTCTACATAAATAATGTAGATTATATTGTTAGCATTTGTACCTGCAATTTCAGTCAATGGCTTAACCCAACACCTTTCAAATAACGGGACTTTAGTAAATATGAACAAGTCTAACGGGTCAAATATGTTTATTAATAAATAAAAATGAAATGATTTTATAACAATTAAGGTACAGGTTAAATAAAATCGAGATTTCATTAAATGAAATTTTCAAACAAATAAAATTAATAGAATTAATAAAAATATAATTTATATAGCAGTACAATATGCTAGTTCTAATTTGTCTTAACTAGATTTTCTAATTATAATTATTTACGCAAAAATGCTTTAAATTTATATAATCCATCTATAAATTATGTTCTTACAAAATTTTGGAATTTTTAGTAAACGAATTAAACACAATTAATTGAGTTTTTCACCGATTACCAAAAAACGATGGATTTTTAAAATTAAAGCTTATGGTTACTTATTTATGAAGTTTTTTATTCTGCGTGCGTTATTTAAGTACGCATTCACGTTTGGTTTTAGTATTTTAATAGGAGTGTCGTGGCTATGAAAATGATAGGAACTAACCCGCTTTTTGAAGTTTCTTGGAGATTTAGATACTCTTCCTTCCGGTTTACAATATCTTTGTTTAACCATAGTTTTATTATTATTATTATTATTTTAATCGGTGTGCTAGCCGTGCCCATAAACACTTCTAATTAAGAACGTATCCTAGTAAAAAGGTCTCCAATTTTGGATTGGCGGCTCTTTTAAGCTAGAATATAACTTCATTACTTTTCAAGTAACTTATTGTTTCTCAACGAGGATAATTTCACACTGTTTACGTATTGAACTGGGCTGCTACGACGATAAACGTTTATATTTCTATTTATTTATAACAGCTTTTAACAATACAAGATTCCAAGCAAAACTAAAACTAAAGGAACTTAATTTGCTATTTATGTAAAAAGAAGTCTAGAAAATTCTACATTAGTCTGGAATAAAATTAGTCATAATGCTGATGCAATAAATTTAGTTTGCATGACTTATTGTTGTGACGTTTAATTTATTTAGATATAAGTAACAGTAATAAGTCATTCATGATTACATCATTTATCTTAGTTCTACGAAATGTTCTAGAATGTTCTATAACATTATTGTTATTTCTAATTTATATTCCTCTTTTTATCTGTACTTAATGGAACTGAATTAGATGTAAAACTGAATAAATGTACAAAATTGAGAATTAGATAATTGCGGGGATCGAACGTATGAGTTCAAAACAGACCTCTAATGCACTTGCCATTATGCCAAGGTGCTCTCATTCATAGCAAAACCGATTTCATCCTTTAAGTATTTAAAATTTGCATACTAATATTTAATTTACTAATAACGTGTTTTGAAGACCTGGGTCGAGCAAATTTTTCTGATAGGTGTTTAATTCTCATTTTTAAAAATTAATTTAACTTATTTTTCAGCTATATGTTAGTTTATGAGTATAATTTTGATTATACTTGACTTTTTACAGATTGTAACTGATATAGGTAACCATTTTATTAATAATTTATAAACAACGAATTTAAATTTAAAGAATTATTTAGCCATTTTGAAAGAGAATTAAATTAAAAAAATTATCGAGTACTTACCGGGCCCAGACGTGCTTAACTTTTGTGACCGATGTAAACACAATAAAGGTACCTATCTCCTAACCAAATATTTTTACTTTCTCTTACCTATATGAAATATAGAATAGAGAAAGCATTGTGTTCGTCCAAAATTTTCGATGTCAAAATTTTAGTGGAAATACGCGTTTTGGGGCTCCCTGAGTCCGAAAAACGTGTTTTTAAAAATTGGCCTGTCTCTCTCTCTCTCTCTCTCTCTCTCTGTGTGTGTGTGTGTGTGTGTGTGTGTGTGTGTGTGTGTGTGAACAAAATATCTCCAAAACTAAAAGTCGTAAATAAACGACATTTTATATTTAAGTCTGTATCCATCCCGTCATGCGACTGCAACAATTTCACTAAAATCTAATAACCGGAAATACACGTTTTCGGGTCGTGTGTGTGTGTGTATATGTGTGCGTGTGTGCGCGTGTGTGTGTGCGTGCGTGTGCGTGTGTGTATGCGCGCGCGTGTGTGTGTGGGCGCGCGCGCGTATGTGTGTGTGTGTATGTGTCTGTGTGTTTGAACAAAATATCTCGAAAACGAAAAGTCATTGATGAACAAAATTTTATGTTTGAGTTTGCATCCACTCTCGCATACGACCACAAAAATTTTACTAAAATTCAATAACCGGAAGTTCCACTTTACTCTTGTCATTTTTTGGTTTTTCGCGATTTTCTCGAAATCGGCCGTAACGATTTTTTTAATTTATTGTAATTCTTAGACATTTAATGCTCTTTCGTATAATTAAGACTATTTATCAGAAGAATGTCCGTAAAAATGAGTAACCGTAAGTAGTCGTACCATTAACTATGACTAAAATAACTATGAAACTGAAGGTCCTAAATAAATGAAAATTTGTATATGAGATCCTAACTACCT
>JAHWXV010811700.1:0-11869 GCA_024586415.1 Phrixothrix hirtus
ACGCACTATTAGAATAAGGATTCTCTTTCAGTCTTAAATCCCGTTACTGCAGTACCGTAGCGTCTGTTTTCCGTTTATAAGGTAAGCTCAATTAGATCTTAACATATACAGGGTGTTCTTCAAACATTACCTGCCTGCAGTGGTCTTGAAATGAGTGGCGCCCAAATTTACCGATTTAGACCTATTTTCCTGACAGTGTTTAGCTTCGCAGTATAGGAGAACCACGCCTCGCTCCACTGTAGCTTTGTCGACCGTTGCTAAAACACTGGTGTTTCTGCCACATGCGTTATTGCGATTTCGTCTTGTGACAACTTGGCAAGAAATTCATATGTGTATTACAAGGTTAGTACTCAACATAATTCTTGGAAGTTTTAAATTTGTTTACGCCAACAGCGTTAATAGCATGTTATAATTCAGTTGCGATGTATATTCGAAGTGTGTATAGTTATTTTTCTTCAGTTAAGATTCTCACGGTATGTAGATTTTAAAATTTTAAATTAATGTTAATCCATTTTATCCATAATATTTCTATATTTAAATATGCATGAAACTTATCAAGACCTAAATAAGCGCCAGAAAGATAGGCGATTAAGATATGTTTATACCGGTAATCTTCCATCTCTAATCAATTTTACACTAATAGCGTTCCTGAAGTGTTGCATTACACCAGTGCATTGCACATGAAACACTTCTTGTTATAAAAAAGAGTATAATATTTTGCAGTTTTCCTAGAATTCATACTATTCCTTATAAATAGAAAGCAGCTAATACGCACCACATTCGTCCAGTGTATATACATGGGAACGTTATAATAAATACATATACAATTACTTCTAGTAATCCTTGTACTTTCCTAGCAACGTCAATTTCTAAAGTTCAATATCATTACGTAGGGCGATGTTCGCGAAAGTCTGCTACTTCAAAATAAAGGGATGGCCACAACAGCTTTCGTAAATTTACATGGTATGTTAGTACTTACATGTGCACAATTTAAGTGTAAGTAGTATCATTTGTTTTGAGACCGTAACTATGTATATTTTTTAATATAATTTCACCTCTTGAGAATAGGAGAGATACCAGTCCTAACTGTTATATTTTTTAATCAATTTACATTTGATTCTCCGTGAGCTTAGATATAAGGCACTTCGAATTGAATATAAATGGACAAAAACATTGTTATAAATTGCGCTTGTTAAAAATAAACATTGGGTACGTAACTTACATAATTTATAAGGATTTCAATTTTTGGTTAGAATCATACTTTAGCTTTCCAAATTTAATCATTAATGAGCATTATTTTATTGAGTTTTCATTAAGTTGTTAAATTTTTATATCAATTATTAAGAATTATTAAGTTAGATAGTCAACAAGTAATTAAGCATTAAATACTGATTAGCTCTTGCTGTGCCAACTAGCTATTGGCAAACCAACTTACCTGTGTAAAACCGGGTTCTTGCTGCTTCTATGGTTTTTTAGGTTAATTTGAACTAACGCACAGCTGATACCTGATGGTCGTTTGAATCAAGGTAGAAATCGGTTATGTTGGACTTTATACCTGAGTCGACATAACAACAGTACTAGAACACCGTAATGTATACTTATTTATTTGCATGACTTTTATTTATTTGTCTAAATTGTTACTTACTGCGTAAAAGATATTTAAGATCAAATTCAGAATTTAACTGTAATTATGTACTAGTACAATAGTATAGAAATAATAGGCGATTATATTTCTGTTAGTTGTGGAATTTTTCTGGCATTCTCTAACTAAGGCTTATCTAGGCAATTATTCTTAGAACCCTACCTTGAGAAACAGTGCATCTATCCATCATTAGAAGTAATAATAAGAAATATTTTACAATTGGTCAGGGAAAATTAAGTGGAAGTTTTAAGAACCAGCGCAGAACCTTTTCATAAAACTAAGAACTTACATATGTATGTACCATTACATTAAAAGTGAAGCATTTGAATGGTTTTGGAAAACATAATGGTTAATAACTTTCATTAAATAGCATTACGCAATAAGTATTTGTTTTGAAATGCATTGATGATTTTTAATTAATTCTTTTTTCAACCTTTCTTGTTTCACTATTTGAAAATTACTTACTCTTTATGAATTTGTATTGACGCTTCTAGAATTTAAGTTCCCTTTCTGAAATTAATTTTACTTCATTCCGTTTTTCTAAAATCAATGTTTTTCCAAATAGAATATACATTCTTTAAATTTAAATTACAAATGTTCTGCAAATGAACGTAATTTTTCTGAAACTAGAGATCATAAAGTAGTAAATTGTCGATATAGTAGAATTAAGGAAACACTGTAACTCTCAATAAGTCAAGATAATAGTCACTTTGGATAATAAATTCATTGTAATTAATTTAAATAAGTGCGATTACGAATTGTCAACTAATTTTTATGTTGGGTAATGGAACAGTTTTATTTTTACATGATTTGCAGACAATTTTGCAAAAGAAACTTGTATAATATTTAAAAAGGTGTAATTTTTTCTTATGTATCGCATATGTTAGGACAGACATTTTCATTGTTATGTTTTACAATATTACATGTATGACAAGGGTGGATACAAAAGTAAATATTCTGTTACAAAACCTGGTACTTATTTATATTTTATATTGCTTATTTTTATTCTAAATACTGACAACTCGTTATGAGTTTATCAATAATTTTTTTTCCTTTGTTTAAATATTTTTCAATTAACAACATTCCTAAAAAGAATTGGATGAGCAATAAAAATAATCATTGGTAAAACCTGATATATAACCACAAGACGCATCGGCCTAATTACGAAAGGGTCACTGCAATACTACTATTAATGTACAATTATTTATCCACATGTATACAGTAATATTATACTGTTTATGCGTTATTGGAAATACTTGTTAACGATGTCGTTACCGTGATATTACTACAAGTTTACGTAAAATTTACTATAAAGTAACTTGAATAAGTGCTACTTCCGAAAACAAGCCACAAAAATATAACTAAGGAGAAACCTCAAGCATAACTAAAAAGTGAAAGGTGGGCAGTGTTACAGTAATCCAAAAGTATTCGGAGAATAACCGCACACAGTAATGTTTCTATAACCAGGCGGCTTAAACGTAATTCAAAAAGCAACTCGGCAGTTACAAAACCTGGGACATTCTTAACCAAAGGTTAACTTACAGTAATCTACTTTTTAACGAGTTATTTACGTCAGTTACTTTTTAGAGTTACTATAATGTTAGGAATTTGCACATTTATGATGTCTCCATCATAGAATGCCCAACTTCAAAAGAAAAGTGATTTATAACTGGAATACTTAGATTAGCAGCAGCATGTAAAAACAGGGTGCTCATGGTTACTGTTCTATTATGCTTGGTTGCTCGATAATCTGGACTTCACGATATGCTCTTAGATTGTTAACATAAAATATGTCTTAGTAGGAAGAGCATCCCCAAATTTGTACAGATTTAAACGAATATTTGATATTACCTAGAGGTCTTAATATCCTATGCATTAGTCGACTCAAAGGATGAGTTGGAACTCACAGAGGCCATACAATTTATTTAATTTACAAATTGCTGTACTTACTTAACTTGGTCGTATCTGCTAAATTTCTAAACAAAATAGATAGGAAATAGTCTATCTTAAGGGCCATCTAAACATCCTTTAGGTTCGTTTACAAAATTTATGACTCTTAGAAGTGTTGCTTCATACTGAGAAACCGACCTGGCGAACGTTTATGCGAACCTTCCAAAATAATTTCAACTTGGTACAGGTAAATAATCGGTTACATTAGAGTGGATACAAAAAAATACAAATTGAATTAACAGTATTAATACTACATTTACTTCTGCAACCTGTCCCTATTAAATGTGTTTGGTTGTTGTTAATGATTGTGATTATATACTTCATTTTCAAACAAACAGTTTATTTAAATTCTCCGTGCTTTAATCCACCGCAATTTACCATGCAAGATATTGCACTAGCGCCCAATTATTTGTACTAATATGAGCGAAACACTGTTCTATTCCAGCTCAATAGACTGAAATTTCTTATTTAAAATTCGCTACTTAATTTTCGTGGTAGCGGTTATTTGTGAATCAATCCCGACAAAAGAAGATACGGATGTTTAAAGTGCTGTGCCTTCTACTAAATTAAAAATTAGACAGATCTAGGTTAGATTTTGTGATAACTGAGTCCAAGTAAGCTATGAGGGTCCTTTTCAAATAGGGAATTGGACCAGGCTTCCCTCCGATTTTGACCATAGCTCCTATATTTGAATCCTTCAAAAAGGATAGATTGATCTTTCCATAACACAACAGGGCATTTCGCAAGTACCCTAACCAAAAGCTACACACGCTTTTATAAAGGCGAACACTACATTTCACGAAATTCCTACAACTGATCAACTTTAACCTTTATTAGCTCTGGATCAGGCGTTTGGCCTACTATTATAGACCACACATGTTTACCATATCACAGTTCCTTTATCGAACTTTTTTGTACGTGCGCTATGATGGTAGACGAAGAACTTGAACTGGTTTTTGTTTTGATAAATCTTATGCCTTCCATTCATAAATTACTTATTGTGCATTTGTAAGTTGTTTTGTAAGTTATAAACGTTCTTTGATCTTAGCTATTGTTTAATTTTTTTATTAATCATTAGCTTATACAATACGAAAGCAAAGATCACGGCTTATTATTAGTAGCAAAGATACTAATGTTTGTTGCAGTAATATAATGAACTGTTAAATGAAGAGGAAATCCCTGGAGAAGATAACGATGAGGTTGAATTAGAAGAAGGCAAGACAACTAAATGAAATCAAAGAGATCTAATGTTCAGGTTAGAACTCGTAAAATTATTACCTGGAACCAGCGGCACAGCATGCAATACAAAATCAGAAATGGAATGTTTTGAATTATTTTTGGATGAAACTGTTATTCGTACTATCGTTGCTTATACAAATATTTAAATAGAGAAGGTTCGTACAAATCACCAACGCAACCGAGACACAAGACGAAGAGATGAACGCGAAATTAAAGCTTCATTGCGAAGCTCAAGGCAAAATGCACATCAGATGTGGGATATTCCAAAAGGAAGCGCCATGAGATTATGCTACTTAACAACGAGTAAGAGGTGATTCTATTTCGTTTTAATATGTCTTCGCTTAAACCACGTGAGAGACAGGAACCAAATATCACAAATTGGTATAATAGCACGTATACGGAAAATATCAATGATTTTTTGAAAATCTTCTGAAACACTTCATGGTTAGCGAGTATTTAGCAGTTGACGAGCAGCTCTTAAAATTCAAATAGTATACTCAGAGCAATCCTTCTAGATATAGAGTAAAGTTTTTGCTTTGGTTGACGCTAAATTAGGTTGCACGTTCTTATTAGAAACATTATAGCGGCTGTTACATAAGCAATAAAATTTATTTTTGAGAATTTAATTTTGTAACAAACTGTATGTGTATTTTCCTATTTTAATTTAAATCAAACTTATTTTTTTTCAATAGTGCTAGAATTTATGACGCAAATTGTATATTCTGCTGTTTTATTTTTTAAGTCGATTTTTGAACTACAGTAACAGAAATAACTAATTTGTTAGTTTTAAAATCCCTAAATAAGTATATCTAAATAACTAGAATTTTATCTATTGCAGTAAATACATAACTAAGCTGAGAAAGGGGAAACAATGTAGTATTCAGCTTTGCATGAGTCTAATCCTAACCTTCAAGTCAATACGTTGCTAATTCTTATTTCAATTATTAAATTATGACTGCCGTCGATATATTAGCTTTAAAATTTATGTTTAATTAATGAAAACGTATTACTAAGAGCTAATTTTTATTAAAACCATGAAATACTGTAGGAAGGGGGATTAATAACTTATCGGCTAGGAGGCTGACATCTAGTTTTCTTTTCAGATTGTGGGGCTAAATTGGTTACATTTTTTGTTGCAGATGTTAGACTCAGGATCCCTTAATTTGGGTGGATGCTTGTGGAAAGGCAAGCATTGCGACAAGTAGGGGTTTGGTTTAATTTTGATTTTATTATTAAATATTTTACAAGCAAATATACTGTACCACGTTTAAATGAGTTCTGGAATAATATTTTAACATCTGTGTAGGTTACTTCGAGGTTGATGTAACCTGTTGAATTTGTCCTTGCTCGAAAATCTATTCAGCACCTTGTTTACTGATTATTAATACTGTATAAGGCGTTGTCTTAATTTTTATGATAGTTTGAATCTACAAGGTACAATTTATTAAAGTTTATCTAGTTATTTGAAATTATCCTTTCTCGAAAAATCTATTCAGCACCTTCTTTGTTTATTATTAATAATGACAAAGACGTCTTAGTTATTGTTGATGGCCTGAATCTGCAAGGCAAAACGGAGTTAATTTAACTACAAAAGTTACCTTCGGTAATTAGAAACGCTAAACCTGGTCACTAAATTATTAATTCTATTTCCATTTTAATTAAACCCTTATTTGTTGCATGTAAGCTCCAGTAATTATATAACGTATATTCCATTTCTTATTACCTAAATTTAGGTGGCGGGGGTATTTTTAAATTAGGTTTTAATTTCTTTAAATTCAACTTTTGACCTAGACATTCTTAAATTCTTATTACATTTAATTAATATTTGTTACTACGTAATTATCCAAATATTATAGTCATTTATCTTGTATTGAATTATTGTGGTGTATAATTGAATTTCAATGTCATTATTTGTTGGACTTCTCAGGCTTCACGTGTAATGCCGTTTTATTTTAATTAATATTAGTAATTAGATCAAGGTAAACCTCAACTTTGAGCGCCGCTCAATTTGATGTCCATCTTCGAAGCCCGTTGTAATCATACTCTACCTACCACGTTCAACTGGTGAACCGGTTCTAATTACTGCTAATTGACAAGGCAATAACACCTTGGTTGTTTGCTGCTTGAAAAAACACAATCAATTCATTTTAAATTCATTACTAGGTCCAGCTTATCTGTATTTTCTTTTACTGTGACACTTAAATTATTACTGTTTTGTGGTTATATTATTTCTGACACAACAACACGTAGCATAGCCTTAATTTCTTTGTAAGGAACATACTACTAATCATCTGTAAATAAATTACTATCTTAATTACTTAACAATAATTGTAGAACACCTAAAGCGCCCATACACCGTAATTGTTTTGGTAATTATTGCATTTACACTTACCACTGCCTGAGATAGCTGAGCTACTGGAGAGCCTTCCTAGTGAACTTCTGCTATTCGAACGAAGGTTAGCTATTAAAACATTTAACATATCCAACTTTCGTTATAACATCCCAATTTATTATAAATTGACGTTAAAATCCTAAATAAAGGTTACAACGTGTATGAGTACTTAAGGTGAAGGGCCGTTCAACTTGGAAAATTCGGCATAAGAGATTGTACTAAGACTTGCCAAACCAGTAACAAAGATTAGTAGAAATGTTACAGGTGATAACTGGTTTACGAGCATTGCATTGGTAAAAAAATTGTTAGAAAGGAAACTAACATATGTTGGTACTATTCAAAATGGTAAAACCGGAATACCTCCAGAATTTTTGCCTAACAAAGTACAAAAATTCGTCTATCCTTAGATTTTGTTTCGTTTTAAAAGGAAGATTTACCTATTAACTAATATCCTATTTAATTTTTGTATACACTAATCCAAATTCTTATCTAATATTAATTCAATTGTTATATACCAGAAGCACGTCGAAAACGCAGTTTCACTATGCGTTTATATCAACTTTATAATCCAACTGATTTATAACTGGTGTAAGAAACTGTGACACATGATTAGGGAGATCACAAGAATAAAAGATCATATCAGCATATGCATATTTTATATTATTTCAAAAGCTATAAGCCTTGGAAATCATTAAGTTACTTAAAATAGAATCAACAGGTTATGGAAAATTTTTTAAAGCACGTGGTCAGAATTTTCACTTTCAACTGGAATGGAATTATAAAATAGACGAACTGGTGGCTGATAAACATTTTGAATAGTTACTGCTTTGTTCAATGTTGTGTGCTGCTTCATAAATTCTGTCCTGTAACTGATCACGTGTGTTTATCTCAACTTTATAAACCAACTGAATTATAACGGGTATAAAAAGCTCTGACATATGTTTAGCGAGATGACTTTAAGAATAAATGTTCAGGTTAACATATGTCTGTTTTCTATTTGTTCAAAAATTATAAGCATCCAAATTCAAATACAATGAAAATAGTTTCAGGTGTTTGTATTTGTAATATTTGATATGCCACAATATAATAGAAATACCAATTGTTTTTTTTTTGTATATGCGATAGTAAAACAGTTGTGTTTTATGTAGTGGACAAATGATTAAAAATGGGTGATTTTATTTTTGCAGAATACGCTGATTTGATATTTATATTACCGAACTTGTATAGCTGATAATGTTAAATAGTTTGTGTACTTGTTTAGTGAGTAATAGATTGAAAATGGATGTCCTTAACTGTGAAAAATGTGCTGGTATAATATTTGTATACAGGCACTGTAATGCAAACGCTCTTGTTGCTGCAAGATAACATCACAGGCGATTTCTCTGGTCGTATAGAACCTACTTATTCAAGTTTTAATCACACATTGCAAAGTTTACGAGAAATAAGATCAACTAAAGAAGATAATAATGGTGTTGTACCATTGCAGCATAATGTAGAAACTGAAAAATATGTAATTGATCAAGTTCGTAATAATCTTGCAAGTAGTAGTAGACGAATATCATCACAATTGCGCATGTCACAGAATTTTGTTTGGCAAATAGTGCATCGTGAGCAGCTACACTTATATCACTTGCATATGGTACAGGCTTTATATTCTGTTGATGGCGAACATCGTGTAAAGTTTTGTAATTGATGACTGACTAGAGCTATCCTAATCCTAATTTTATTCAAACTGTATTAGGTCAGCTAAATCTCAATTTACAAGGGAAATAATTAACAAATTTCACAACTCTTACATATGGCGTATTGAAAACCCAATTGTTAGACAAAATAGGTTCAACAAAAATTTTATATTTATACTTTAGCTGGTTTTCTTAATAGCAAAATATTTGAATGACGTCTATATAATGAACGCGTTCAAGGTGTATGTATTTTCATTAGGATCAAGCATTACCCCACTACGCGCGGTAAGTAACTGTATGGTTGAACGAACACCCCTGTGGAGTAACCTAAGAAATCCCCGGATTAGGATCCTCTGTATTGTTATTTGTGGGAGCATTTAAAATAGTTGATTTACGAAGATGAGATAAATACACATTTACTGGAGAGAATTCATGATATTGCACACAATATTCAACAAAACAGCAAGTTAACTCGAAATATTTATCAGTTCCTTTCTCGTCAATGTCATTCTCGCATTCGAACTCAAGATGGACACTTGGAGAACTTATTTTAAAAAATGTACCAAAATTTGTTGCTTTTAAGCAACTGGAAGACAACCGTCTGTTATAAATAACAAAATTGCAATTAACCCCAAAAAGTGTAGCTATGCGTATGGTAGACTTTTGCACGAATTGTTCATCCTGAGTTTTTAAATGTGGAGAACCATCACTGCTAACATTTATTGTGAGGAAGTAGAATGCTGTGTAGAAATAGATCTGAAACACTAGACAGCACTAGCAAACAGGACTAATGTTTTTTTGCCGTATCACGCTCGGCTACATGTGGCAAAGACAAGTTATGATAAATTAGAGGAATCTGCACGAGTGAGAAACTATATTCCTTCCACTATAATCCCCAGACCTCTACCTGTTCTTCAGTATGAAAAGCTATATGAGAAATAAGCACTGATAAGTTGTTATCCGCTATAAGATTTCTATAGAGCGCAAAGCTTTATATTTTGAAAAACTAATTCACTTCGAACCAAAAAGATGTTGGTTTAATATTTCACATAAGAACGACGGAAATTTTTCTAGGTGCTTGTTTAATATTAGCTACTGCAAAATTTTTATACTATTTTCGATGTATTAATGTTAATTAAGGCTCTTATTAAATTTTTTATTTTTTAATATGGTGCTTGGCTCTTTTTTATAGTAATAATACAAAATATTGAACTCTAGGAATTGAAATTTTATTTTGGATATTAGTAACATTTCAGTTTGCATCGCGATAAATAAAACAACTAAAAGTATGTGATCGCTTAGTATAAAAAAAGTTGAAGTCTCTAGGCCAATATTCGCAAAATGATCTGCTAAAATGAAATTATTTCGTATAAACTCTTTTAATACAGATAAAAATGTCTTTAAATAGCATTTCCGGAATAACCTCTGTAATACGCTAGCTTTTTAAATTTGAATTTGTTACGGTTTGAAAAGAAAGTTTGAATAGCATAATTTTAGGTGGTAGTAATGTGAAAATAAACAGAGAAGAAAGGCAATATTTTTAAAAATTCATGATCCTAAAGTACATAATGAAACTGAAGGAGGTTAGTATTTTCAAACGCAGAGTACCTTATTGGGTCTTACACTTTTGCTCCTTTAAAAATGCAGCAGTCTATATCTATAATCATATAAAACTAATGAGATCTGAGATGCTCTTCTAAAACATAATAAGAATAAATCGTTACAAAGATGTAATTGATTATAATGAAATATATACTAAAAATAACGAGAAAGTCAGTAGACTACGTAATCGTACAAATAGATACACAGATACATAACGTATCTCGTAAAACATCTTCTACTATAACAAATACCTACAACCGTAGATTAATATGCATTTAATAAATAGGACTTTTGCGTAGGTATGTAATATTATTTGGAGAATTTTAAAAACCAGCGCGCTGCTTAAAAAATTTATATACGTAAAAGGAATTTTTAAGAGGAAAAAGTTTATTTATGTTCATTTAAATATATCAAGCTTCTCCGGCTTCCTTTACATTCATTCTTAGAGTTACTCCAAACTTTCACTTTTTCAATCTCTTTGATTTCATACAATATAAATGCTTGCCCTTTTCATATTTTATTAGTTTATAAAATAAATCCTCTTAATTTAATATTAAAAAAAATGAATTTCCAAACAATTTCCATAATCAAATCAATTAACTCAATGCGTTGCTATTTATAAATTTCACCAAATCATTTCTATTACAAACCATTCAACTTTTATAATCTACATAACCCTTTTGACTTTAGCATACCATAGCATACATTTATATCTGCTAATACTAGAAGTCCCTATTTACACATATTTAACTTAGATATTTATTTTACAGTACACTACAAATTACGTACAGCAGCTATATAAACGACAGGATTCTTTCCAAAGCTAACAAACGAATGCAACTTTGACTATTATATAAACAGTAAGGCGAAATTATGGGATATGCATATATATATAACCAGTAAAATAATAGTCGTAAAATGTAATAAATTAGTTAAGTGGACTTTCGACTTTAATAAATAAAGCTATTTTTTCATTTAGTCAAGCTTTCGGTGAATTTAATTCAATCACCTTCATCAGGGCAATGAGATTAAGTTTCAGTTAAAAAATCTTGTCAATTGTATTTTATATTTTTAAACAAAATTTTCTAACTAAAATTTAAATGCATTGCCCTGAATAAGGTGATAGAATTAAATCCACCGGAAGCTTAGCGAAATAAAAAAATTGCTTTATTTGTTAAAGTCGAAAGTCCCCTTAATTAATTAAGGGGACTTTCGATTTAAATAAATAAAACTGTTTTTTAATATATATATATATATATATAATTGTAATTGGTTCAGGGGATTCTAGGCTAGAAATTATAAACTATCTATTCATTCACCAAGCTTCCGACTCTTTATTTATAGTCTTCATCGGGGTACTGG
>JAHWXV010811888.1:0-10130 GCA_024586415.1 Phrixothrix hirtus
CACTATCAGCCATTTTTTAATTAAATAGATAAACTCAAACAAATAACAAGTTAACAGTCTTCCAAAAATCAACAACTCCAAACCAATTAACAATAATAAATAGCGAATAAAGCAACGAAATAAAAATTAAACACTTTAATATTCCGGTAAACGTTCAATTTTAATAAACATATGCCAGAGTAAGAATGACAGTAATTCCGAATAACTATTATCTCTGAATGTACTTAGCATAATCGTGAACCCCACGCTACGTGCGCGAAGTGCAATTTTTCCCAGGTTACGGCGGACGCGCTGAACAAGTAAATGTTTATAAGTAAGTAATTTGTTTCAATTTGTGTTGACCTTTTACGTGTAGTCTTTCTAACTGGGACCGATGAAAAATATTGCATTCTACTGTAATTCTTTAGATTTCTGAAACGACTTAAATCACTTCACGGCTTTATAGAGTCAATATAAAGTTTGTACTAAAACAAATAGCCTTATAAAATTTGGAAGTTACACAAATATGCAAACATTTCCGAGAATTAAGAAATATGAAAATATACAGTGTGTTCTAATTAAATTTCAAAGTTTTAACTTAGTTTCGGTAAAATTGAAATTATAGAGACATTCCTTTCAGGTAAAATATGCTCTTTTACATGTGTATTACATATCTTAAATTTCATTACGGTATATTAGAGTTTTATTTAGAAAATAAAATTGAGCCTGTTTACCTAAACAAAAACTAAAAGATTTTTACGGTGAAATTTTTTTTTCGAACGTGAAAAAAGTTTTAATAAATTATATTCTATTGCTTCTACAATAATTTATTGGTAAAGAAAAATGTAATGTGTTAATGGATTTTAAATTATAGAAGTTATAAATATGCTTAGGTTAACATAATTGTTCTTCATGTTTTGTAATACCCCTGAGTTCTAATTTTATAGCAATAATGTAAAACAACGATTTTCTAGAAATTTGTGCGTTTTCATTATTTTTTAGTCGATGTGGAAATTTAAAATGTATGTATGAATGTATAAATAAATAAAGCACCCAATAAAAGTGGCTGCTACATTAGATTTTAAAGTTCACCTTCTTAATAAAATACTAGAGTTTTATACCTGTGAATGTCATTTGTATATGTTAAGTTGATATAGGGGTGACATATTTGCTCTGTTTACTAATTTATAGAGCTGTTCAGGTTGAAATACTGGTTTTGGCCTTATCTTAATAATTAATTTGTGAACCCTCCAATTCTCATTATTACCTTTATTAATGAAATACTATCAAATAACCAAACAATAAAAGAAGCAGAAATCCGTCCACAGAATTTTATCGATCTAATAAGAATTTAAAAGGTGAAAAGTTGATTGATCAATGGAATGATTTATTAGGAGTAGAACTTCTTAGATGGGTTTATATTTGCACTGTGCACTGTACAAATATAACCACCTCTAAGTAGTTCTAATTAATCGTTCAATTGACTAATGAACTCTTCACCTTTTAAATTCCTATTAAATCAATAAATAATGTGGCAGACATCTGTTTCTTTTATTGTTTGCGTATATAAATAACAAACCCACCACAAGCCAGGATGGATTCTATTCATGAAAGAGTGCTAATTTAAAGTAACAGAAATTGTTTACATAGATTCACACATCACCTGTTACAGTGCAAACGTTACACGAGTTTCAAAAGCATAACAATAGCTAGAATGTATTATTAATAATAGTTATAAAATACCAGAAATATATTACTTTTACGTTGTTGATTAAATGTTTATTTCCCAAATAAAATATATTTCTAGTTTTTGCATTATGCTTTTCATATAAACCGTTAGAAATAAATTAGAGATTTAATAATATTCCTTTAACTATTTTGTATAATTATTCGTAAAACGTTTTTTTCCTAATTTTTACGTTGTTGATCGACATTTACATTGCTTTATTTCGTGCCCGTTTAGAATTAACGCCATTTTTTCTCATAACAGACTAAATTATTGCAAAGCGGACGCTATTTATTATTAACCCATTTTCTCTTGCATTATTTCTAAGTATCCTCTTCAAAGAGACAGTTTATTTTCTATATTTATTCCGGCTTTACTAAATTTGTTATGTTTGCGTGTTGACGTTAATCACTACAGTAGTGTGATGATGCATAGGCAGTTGTATTACTAGTTAATAGATGATGCTGCCTCATACCTCTAACTTCCGTTTGCTACCACTTACTGAAATATTTATTTAGTAAATGTCTATATAATTAATTATTCAATGAAAGGAAGCCCTTTATTTCTAATACTTTATTCTACAACAGTTAAGATAGCCACATATTTCTTAATTATGTTTCTAATTTGGGATCAAAAATTCGTTCAGTTAATGACTGGCTGCATTATACATTATATAAATAACTCAAAAAGGTTCTAGAAGCTTCCCGCTTACTTTTATTAAATCAAGATCAATAATATTTAGTGCATGTTTGCAAGAAAACTTTATTTCTGCTGAACTATATTTTCCTTATAATAACTGAATTATAATCTAAATGGATTAAAATTTTGCAGTTTTTGTTATTCCATAACTGAAAAAACTAATAATTGATGTACACTAGTTACCATTAATTCTAGATGCACTAAAGTTAGTTTCTTTAGTAGCCGGAAAATTCTGTTACGACATTCACAAACAGATTTCCGTATACAAGGTGTTCAAAAATTTATTTTTATTTCAAAATATTCCATATGTCACCAAGTCAATTGTTTCAAATGGCATCATCCATTGCATCAGTAAAAACCGTCAAAAGTTCTCTTTCGAACTGTATTAGGTGTTCCTATACCCAAACTGACAAATTCTTAGTTTATTTACCATTTCTGCTTTTTACAAGAAAATACGAAATGTTAATCTAGTAGCAGGGGTCAGGTCTTAAAAAAATAGTGTATGTCAACAGGACTAATACATTGAACGAATTATTTTATAAGTAGCTAATATTTTTAATTTGAGAAGCCGAATAGTCCAATGCTAATATAATGAATTTATTCTACACTTATACGTAATGTCAGAAAAACATTAGCAGAACATGCAGATTAAATAAAACACCCGCATGTAACGATCATTAATAATCAAATATTTAGATTATAATCAAATTCCGAAAAATGGGACCAAAAACGTGTAAACAGAGGATTTCCCAAGTCAGTTACTAAAAGTCAACGGCAACGTGAGCATGTTTTTAGCGTATCTTCACGTGCATCCTTGTGCTTCGATTCATTAAGCTGAACAATTCTTAGGAATTGGTAATAATTCCATCCAAAGAATTTTGCAGGGAAATCGCTTCCATAATTTTAACTATTAACTAGTTGCTGCAGTTTGCCTAAAGATTCAACCCAAAGGGTGGTATTTTGTGAAACTATTTTGAACAGTACGCATATTTATAAAAAATTATTTGAACCGACAAATCAAAATTTTTGGTGCAATTTACATTTCTGGGTCTATGAAAATTCCCATTTAGCTAGAGAAAAAATTTTTAGCACAAGTTTTGCTATTTAACGGACAATGAATTTAGATACTTTATTTATGACCAAAATTAAATAGTACAAGATGTTTAGAAATTTTACGAATAGTGATATCAGACTTTTTCGCAACTTTACCTTGAAATCAATTTACAACATGTTGGCGCCAATTAGATGATGATTTCGTTTACTGTGATGGTAATGTAAGCTGTAAACTGACACAAATCTTTGAAGACAGATGGATATCCCGCTTAAGACCATGGAATTGAGCAACAAGATTGCCTGACTTCACTTTCCTTGATTTTTACTTATGGGGTCACATAAAAGGTCAGGTTTATCATATCTGGTAAATACAGGAACGGATTGGTGGATAGGGTCCTTACAGCTTTGCTAACTGGGAAAATTAGAAGCACAGTAGCAATCGGTGTCTACTTTAGAATACTAAACTATTTACAAGTGCGTGGGAAACGTTTGGAACATATTTAATACTTTATTGTAATCCTTATCGTTACATTCTTTTGTTTCTACTATTTTAACCTATATTTAAAAATTGCCTAGTAATTTTCTAAACATTCATAGAGTAAATTCATTATATCAGTATTACTAAGCATTTTAAATTAAAATTATTAGCCAAGTTTCGTTAAAGATGTCAAAATTGTTGGCAAATAAAATTTATTTTGAGACCTATTACGTACGACTATGCTAAAAATTTTATATTTTCTTATAAAAGAAAAAAAAAGTGGTAAATAGGTATAGTCAAATTATAAAGATGTTACTGAAATATTACATATTTTACAAAAGAACTAAATTATACTAATAACGGTAAGAGTATAAATAATCTGCTACAAGAAATACTCTAAAATTTAAAGCCCAAGTGGAAAAAGAAATTAAAAATTGGTTAACTTATTTAAAATAATAAAGTTATAGTCACCTTCCGGTATAACCGGAAGTCTAATTATTTTTCAAAAATTTTTACTCAATAATTTCTACCTATTCCATTATGGCTACTGGCAATATTTCAAATTAATCTCTTTTCTTGTTTTGCGTTTACTTTAATAGATAGTCTTATACAGTGCAAATACTACTTATGGAATAAATTATATAATTTCAGTATCAATAATACGAGCAAAAACATCGAGACAGGTAAACTAATATCTTTAATTGTTCTTATTTCAACATACCTTGCATGTCCGTGACGTCTGTAACGTACTGATCCAACACTACCAACACGATACATGTAATTTAGGAAGATATTGCTTCAGCTAGTTTAGATAAATGTTTAAGAGGGGAAGTGGGTTTTATCCTATATTAAATATTATGTAATCTAAAGAAAACAAAATGTTGGACGCCACATGATTATTCATTGGATATCCAAAAACGAATTAGTAACATTAGTTAACTTTATTCACAACAAGCAGATGGAAAGTAATGGTTAAACAAAGCACATTATTTAAATCAATAAATAAATACATATAAATGTCATGAAATCAACAAGTAATTAAAGAATATGTAATAACTTCAAACAAGTAAAGCAAAGTAAGAGAAATATAAATACCTACAGCAATGCTACATCTATAAATACTCATGAAAATTTTCTAGTTTTCCACTCATCGTATAGCGCTATAAAAGAGCTTCGACTGAAATTACGCTACAAAAAATATAATTAATAATTATACATAATATTACATGCTACTATTTTTTATATATATATATATATATATATATATATATATAATTGTATATAGTTGTAAACCATCAGTAGACATTGTCTTTTGGATTCCAGAAAGTAAATTGATGAAATATTCCAGTAATTTTCTAGAAGGTAGGCAACCAACAATATACTGCTTGCATAAGTCTGTACAGAAAGGTGGCGTACTTTTAACCAGGTGTTGGCAAAGAAATTTAATCTATCACAAAAAAAGAATCTCAACATTGATAGGAATTAATGTATTTTAGCCCATTCAAATGATAATTAACAGTAGAGATGTATGTAATGAAACTAGTAGTTAATCTCTCAGGAAAGAGCAAACCAACAAAAATTACTAAAATAAATTGTTAGGAATTAATTTACAGAATAGAAAATTTGAAATGCTTAGGAAATATATTAAATATTAAAAGCTTACCTGCAAAATTGTTACAGTGATCTTAAAACAGTAATTAAAGGTAATTTAAAACCAACTATTAAAAAATTTAGTATCGTTTTCACAAAGATACGTTAAAAAAAAGGTCAAATTTACAATTATCTTCCGATACACATAGCAAAATTAAATCAAGGTTGTTTAAAAAGCCATAAGAGGGTATGGTTAAACATTGTTTAAGGGTACATAATGAATTAAGTAAATGAGAAAATGTTTAATAGTACTGAATTAACTTTGATAATATTAAAATAGATAATGCAGAACCCGAAATAATTCAATCTGGGGTTAGGAATAAATGATATATGAAAATTTATTTTAAAAAGGTGAAAAGAGTGTAAGTAGAAAATAATAATTTAGGAATGGGAATTTAAATGGTTTAAAATTTAGAAACGGACGTTAGAAATACTTAAGAAATAATTTTGACAAGAAGTAAGTTATCCTTTACGAGGACTTCTACCCTAAATCAGAGTCAGTATAGGCCTATTCTTCGCCCCATACATACAGAGGTATAATAATGCTAAAGCAATATTGAATCAAAATCACTAACAAAATGTCCCTAAAGCTAACTTAGCCAACGGCCTAATAGAAAAACTACAAATGCAAACAACTCAAGAACTTAAAACTACCAGTAGATCTAAATTGAACTTGGAGAACTTTCAATGCATGTAAACAGCAAGTTTGCTAAATTCAGTATGTGTTGAAACGTACCTAGGAATTAGTCTTATACATCGGCAAATAAATATCAAGTAAAAATAACGAACAGTGTATTAATGTACAACTGAAACATTAACCTAAATTAGGAAAAAATAAATAAGCGATACAAAATCAACTTAAAAAGTTAACTATTTTTTATGGTAAAACAAATGGTGGGTAGTAATAACCCACGGCAGCCCCAAAACATTAATCGTTTATAATAACACGTCTGTATTCCTCAAATTCGAAATCTAACCTGTTTAACTATTATTAAACTACAAACTAACTTAATCTACTTTGGACATTCTGTAGTAAAATCAGGTTTTAAATCTTTTATGTTCCAGATTCCAATCTGCTCTCCATCAGTAGTATTTAGTCGATATGTTAATGAACCAGTAACTTCTTTCACAACACATTTTCCAAATTTGGGTGCAAGTTTTTAAGCCAAATTTTTAAAAGCATCTGAAAGCACATAATTTTTCCAAACTAAATCTCCTATTTTAAATTTTAAAGGTCCTTTTCGTAAATTATAATTCTTCTTATTTCTCTAATAAACAACACTAAGTCTGTTGAGAATATTCTTATCTAATTGAGAAAATTGGTTCAAATCGGAAACTAACTTTTCTCGAACGTCAAGCGACAGTTCTTCTTCTATAAAATCTTCTAATTTGTCATAATAAGAATCATAAATGGGTACAGATCTACCAAAATTGAGAAAGGAAGGAGTATGATTATTAACTTCATGCACAGAATTTCTGATAGCATGGGCTACTTGGTAAATCTCAGAATCCCAAGTTCGGTAATTTTCACAAACATACGAACGAATTGCTATGCCAATTACATGGTTGAGTCGTTCAACAAAATTAATTTGAGGATGGTAATTGGCATTATACCAGACATGTTGTACTTGATATTTAAGCATAAGTTTCTTGAACTCTGACGACAAGAATTGACGACCATTGCTCCCTCTACATACCTGTGGAACACCAAACAAAAGGAAGACGTCATTTTCTAAAAATGATGTAATAACTATGGCAGTAGCCTGTTTCATAGGTTTTGCCAAAACAAATTTTGTTAGCAGTCTAAACAACTAGCAATGACGTAAATCCTTTATTAGAACGTGGAAATGGACCAAGAATATCAGCGGAAATTCACTGAAAAGAATATTTAATACTTTCCTGTTTTCCCATAGAACCAGGTCGTAAAGTATTTGAAACTTTAGACGCAAATTTAACACTTCATGATATAACGTGAGGCAACTGCTCTCATTTTAGACCAATAATATTGTTCTGCTAATTTTGAGACAGTCTTAAAAGATCCTAAGTGTGCGGACATAAAATCATCATGATATAATTGTAATAATTGACGACGACAACGAGTTGAAACAACTTGTTTCCACTCAACCAAGTTTGATATTAAATTATGTCGATTAGGAACGTATTTAAAAATGAGATTATTTTCAACCCTTCATAAAGGATATAATTCGGGTTGATCACGTATATAACCGAACATTTCCAAATACCATAGATCTAAGTATTGGTCTTTCAATTCAATAAAATAAGTTTGTGAAGGAGCTCTGGATAGTGCATCCGGACTACATTATTTGAACCTTTCCGATGTTTGATAGTAAATGGATATCGTGCAAGTTTAACGCTCCAACGTGTAAGACAACCAGATGGCATTTTTAGATTAAAAAGTCATAACAATGAGTAATGGTCTGTAATCACAGTGAACGGAGTTCCTTCAACATACCCCCGAAACTTCTCTATGCCAAAAATTACAGCAAGGCATATATGATATAAGTTTTGTGAAACATCTATCAGTTTCAATGGTCCAATTAATTGATTGCTTCTTACTTCTACCTTTAATGAGTTGAGTAATTGGTGCAGAAAATGTAGAGAAATTTTTAATGAATCGACGATACCACCCAGTTAATCCTAAGTTAATCCTAGCAGTAGTAGATTTTGGAAATTTAGGCATTGCTTCAATCTTTGAAGGATCTGTACGTAAACCATCCTTGGCAATAAAAAAATTAAGGTAAGTAAGACGCGGCTTGCAAAATGCACATTTGTCAAAGTTTATAGGCAAATCGACATCTATTAAACGATCATGTACCTCTTTAATCATATTAATATGTTCTTTAAATGTACTGGAAATAATGATAATGTCATCCAAGTGAACAAAAAGTTAATCCCCTAGCAGTGGACCAAAGATATTGTCCATAAAATGCTGCTGTGTAGCGGGAGCATTAGCTTTAGTAGGTACAGTGAATGCTGTTTTTTTCTGCCGACACAGGATCAAGCGCAATTTGGTGAAAAACCTGCTTAAGATCTATAGATGTCAGATAATGGGCATCTCGCAGTTTGTCTAAAATGGTGTTAATGTATGGTAAAGAATAGGCATTCTTTTTAGTTACTGCGTTCAACTTTCTTCCATCAAAACATAAGCGATAACTAGCACTGTCTTTCCTTTTAATAAGCACCATCAGTGAAGCCCAATGCAAGCAGTTTACCAAGCTCGTTATTAGGATGTTCCTGCATAACTGAAGACGCAGGAAAATATCTTTGCTTGACTAGTCGAGCATCACCAGTGTCAATAAAATTCGTGACCTTACCAGTAATACCTAATAATTTATCTGATAACCATTTGAATAATTGTACTACTCCTTCAAGAGAAGATTTTTGAGTAGGATTTAAATCAGTAATACTATGGATAGCCTGCACTGAACAGATATCCGTACCTGTAAAATTGCGTTGAATAAAATCACTCTGGATTCCAAATGCAGGTAAAGCATCAATGCCCAAAATTAAGGGAAATGATATTTTATAAGGAACAATTATAGTAGTAAAATAGCAATGGCGGTATGGGAACGCAAGTGGGCCCCAAAATGGCGCCTGAAGTGTCTGAGGGGCGAAACCCTAGGTGTTGACGCGGGGCGTAACCCTAGGTGTAGAAATGGGGCCTCAGACTCTGCCCCAGCGGTATAAACGATGCCCCATTATTTGAAAGTGAACGCATACGTCATCTGTGTGTTTAACTATCTAGTTATTGTTAGGTTAGGTTTGCAACTTGACTACACGCCATCTGTGTGTTTAGCTATGTGGTTGTAATGCAGACTAGGTTTAAGACTTGGCTAAGGGTTTGAAACTTTACAACAAAGTTACCTATTAGGTTGGGGTCGAGATTTGTCTACATACATATGTTTTAAAGTTTGAATATTTAAAGTATGGCGGTAAATTCAAAATTCGTCATTTAGATCTTTAGAAATAAAAGTTCGAATTCAATAATGTTCTTGGACCTTAATTTTAAAATACGTATGTACATATGTATGTACATTCTTTAAAATACTGATGCTAAAATATATGTTTTTAACACGAGAAAAAATCAAAAACGGCGTCAGTAAGGCTCTCCCAGGATAAAATTGGAAATAAAAGTTCGAATTTAAAATTTTGTACATATCGTACAAACATACTTATTTATGTATATTCTCTAAATAATAATGCTAAAATATACGTTTTAGTTTGAGAAAGAAATCAAACACGGCGTGACTAAGGCCCTCCCAGGCTAAAATTCAAAATACATTAAGGATTTGTAAAATATATTTGAATATTTAAATACATATTGCTATGCTTCCGCCTTTTTCTATTACTGCTACGCTACTTATATTAATTTTTTACCTAGTAACGGGCTTAACGGACTGCACGCAACCTGAAAGATAAGTAAATTTTTCAAGTACCAACGTACTTTAGTTTGCCCGACTAAATATGAGACTCTCTAACAGAAATAATTACTCAGGGTTACGCCTTCTTACCAACTCCTTGACT
>JAHWXV010811923.1:0-10938 GCA_024586415.1 Phrixothrix hirtus
TTTAATAACGTAAATGCCTTTTTGACTCTTTATAATATGCTGATTCGATCAAAATTGGAGTACTGTGCAATTATTTGGAATCCCAAGTATATTTATCAAAACAAGAGAGTCGAGTTAATCCAAAAGAAGTTCCCTAGATATCTACACTATAGAACAAATGACTTAACATTGAATCATAGCTATAACTTTTTGCTGAATAAATATCATTGTTACTCACTAACAGTAAGGAGAAATCATATTAGTATAATGTTTCTATACAAAATTGTAAATAATATGGTCTGTGTTCCTGATTTAATATATCAACTGGGTATACGTGTACCTTGTGTTAGCACACGTAACAGAGAAACTTTTTGTTATGATGTTCCTAAAACAAACCACCATCGCAACAGTCCTATTTTGACTATGTGTCGTCTCTATAATATTTTGTGTAATAATCTTGACATATTCTACCTTAAGTGAGATATATTTAAAAAGAAATTGTGGAATAAATTATCCATCATTAAGAAATAAAATTTTTTTTGATAAACACCATGAATAAACTATGAACATAGCAATAGAAATTAACATAGATATATTGTCTCTCTATCCAAACATTAATATATTTTTTTTAATCTATATTCCTTTATTCTGTAATTGGGTTTGTACCTGTTGAATAAAGTACTATTATTATTATTATTATTATTAATCTAGTGCACATTTTAATGCAAATCTTTCATACGTTTCAGTTCTAATATACAAATGCGTTATAAAAATTTACGTACGACAGTGAAACGATTATTGATAGCAAATTATTAACATTTAACATTTAACATTGAATCCTATGTTATTGTTATTTACCCTATCATTTTTCTTCCAGGACCTACATCCATTTTAAACCCACTAAGTAGAAGACCTTCTACTCTAGTCGAATACTTAGCCCATCCTCAAAGTACGGTGGATCAGCGTTATTTAAGAACTGATAAAAGTTAAACTGCGTTTATCATTCCTCAATACCAGCACTTGCATAAAACCAGACAACTCTAATATCGTAAACAGCTTGTTAATTTCTATATAATTTACAATTCACTCAAGTTTCGAACAAGTTAGTTGGCATTTAGTTAGCTTATGTCGAATTCCTTCAGGATTTTGGAATATTTTAAAAGTTTTATTACCACCAACTAAACAAAAACAAGAGAAATTCGCATTGCTAGACATCTGTTGCGACGCAAAAATGTAAGAGACCTCAAGATGACTGAACAATTTATCTCTTTGCACATATACACACTTTGTATCCAGCAAAATTAACAAAATAAGACCTAGTTTCCCAAAAATCTTTATTATTGTGTCTTACATATGTTTCGGTCTTTTATGTATAGACCATCAACAGGGAAATTAAATAAAATTATTAATAAAAATCGATGTTAAACTTTAAAAATATTACATATTAATTTCGTTAGAAGTAACAAGGGTGTCACACACTTTTATTACTATTAATTTCGTAAGAAGTAACAAGAGTGTGTGACACTCTTGTTACTTCTTACGAAATTAATATGTGGTATTTGTAAATTTTAACACCGATTTTTATTTTTAATTTTATTTAATTTGCCTGATGATATTCTATACATAAAAGACCGAAATATATGTAGGACACAATAATAAAGCTTTTGGGAAACAAGGTTTGATTTTATTAATTTTGCTGGATATAATTGTCGTTTCTCATTCAAGTTCTGAATTTCAATAAATAAACACTTTTTAATAAAGAGAACCCAAAAACATTTATAAATCTCAAGCAGCCGGTTAATCTGCTCAAAATCCGAGTTTACAGGAGTTGTCCACAATCACCTGCTATGTACATGAACTATAATAACCAATTACACAACAGCAGTTTCATCTCGAGAGATTACTGTACATAGACTTATCAGAAATACCTCCTTTTTATTTATGCACTCCTTATTTATTAGTAATAAACTGTGTGACCTACAGTAACATAAAAACGTTAAAAATTTAACTAACAAACACCCAATATTTAATTTTCGTGCTTAACTAATTCTGCTTAATAAATAAGGAACATTTGCAAGATTTTAATTATTTATTAATAGGTAATCATAAATTTAAATTCATTTTTAAACTCGGAATATAATGTCTTCGGTAAATTCATTGGAAGTTCAAAGTTTGTTTGCTTAATTATTTACTAAAAGCACTGATACTTCGTATTTAATAAAAATTTGTAGATCTGCCTCAATTATATTTAAATAAAAAACTGAACCGCATGAATATGTAAATATTTACTCTAATGAAAGCTTTTGAAAGGATATTTTGAAAATAATTATGTATTATTTTTATAAATTATTTTACTTGCCCTCTTTCTAAATGCTTTATCTATATTTACATGAATTATAAACATTATATCCAATTATTACCTATGAACCAAATTTCAGATTTCATCGGCATAGAGCTTTTATGAGTAATATATAACTCTCATATTGAATGCTCTTAACGAATATTCGGATGATGTTAGTGTTCAGCTCAACTTCAAAGGATCAAAGCCAGGAGCTCTTAGCCAATTGGATGGTTACATCCAGCTTTTACAGATCCTGAAACAAATAACATTCCGTCTGATCGCTAATTGTAATTACATTCTAGCTGTGGTTATTTTGTATGCTCTGAATTTTCGAGTCAGTTTAGTTTATTTCAAAAAGAAAATCTAAATGTAATAAAGCATTTGAAATTAATAGTGCACGGTGAGTGCATAAAAGCACAATCGCAAAACAAAATGTTTTCAACAATAAACATAAATACATACAGGTATGCATTATGCATGGCTCTTATTCGAACGAGAATACGAGTACAATGCATGAGAGAAAGATATTTAAGTAGAACGAATGGAATGATTTACCGGTTGGTCGCTCGCAAGTTAAAGAGTTCCGGTCGAACGCCTCTCATCTACCCCTACAACACTCAATGTACCATTTACACCTACTGCTTACAACATTTTGCGGTTTTAATATAAACCCTGCATCGGTTTGTTAGTTGGACAGCCCATTGTTTAAAGCATTCATTAAGATTTCCGATAATCGCAAACACCATAACTTAACAACTTGACTTGCATACCCTCGACCGCTAATGAAGTGCTTAGATAGCACATCGGCCAATTCCTGTTTAAATGCCGCATAAATAAAAGTTTGTTTAAAATAGAAATTCAAAAGTACATTAGTTTACGATAAAGATATTGTTTGCTTTTACAGAACTAGGCGTAGTTATTTCTAATTACTAAAAGAACCTGCTGCTTACGTCTTATAATTCAAATTCAAATGTAATTTACTGTGGTAATTTATTGTTCTATGGGAAGCCCATAATAAGATAATATTTTAACACTTCGCAGTTGCGTGTTAAATAGTTGCGTGAGTTTAGTGCGTGTTACGCTCACCAATTACACACATGCTCATGTATCAAAGTGACGCTATCAATTTGACCCGTTGATGCGATTTTTTGATACCGATTCAAACTTATGAGTTTATAATTACTCTTTAATTAAATTTAGATATTTTCTTGTTATCTTCTTTTCCACATCATTAGCACTTCATATAATTTGTTTATTCATTTCAGTTCCTACTGTAGAAGGGAGTGTATTCAATATAAGCAAAGTTAACAGACTTCACATGGGACCTTATCTATGTATAGCTTCTAACGGAGTTCCACCCTCTGTTAGCAAGAGAATAATGCTTATTGTTCATTGTGAGTTTGTATGCATGTCAAGACATTTTTCTATACAATTCATGTTATTTACTATCTTACAGTTCCCCCAATGATTTGGATTCAAAATCAATTGGTAGGCGCTTATGAGGGCCAGCAAATCAGCTTAGACTGTCACTCGGAGGCTTATCCTAAATCCATCAATTACTGGACAAAAGACAACGGAATTATTATTTCACAAGGTACAAATTAATAATAAGTAAGTTTTAAATATAGGGAAAAGTTAAAGTTAAAGTAAAGTTAATAAGACCATCTATTTTTAATTACTATTATAAAATACAGCTCACTTTTAAAAAAAAATGTAAAAAATGTAATGTGTGAAACTGGGATGAATTTAAATAAGTCATTATTATAAATTTGTATAATTTATTTCAATTCAGTAGTTATGGCTAATTGTACGTAGTACTACTTCACTAAATTTCAATTCCCTATCTATTCTTTGTTATTTCTATGAACAGAGTGGAAAATTTGAATGCAGGTTTACTTCATTTTTAACCAAATGCTAAATACCTTAATGTATGTATAGCTCTTCCTGCGCCCGTAAAAACAATTTCATTACAATATTTGATCAAAATGATGTAATTTCAGCGAATTTCAGGTTTGATAAATACTGTTTCCTTTCTAATGCTACCTCATCAACTAAGGAAATAATTTAGTAGAAATAACTGAAAGCTTGATATATGGGAGAATGAGGTGTATGAATACCAACAATATATTTCAAATATTTCTACAGCGTAGTTACTAGCACCTATTTCCTGTCCTCTGCAAGGCACTTGAAAGGCCGGAGAAGCTGAAATTTGACTGACATGTAGTATCCAGTTCAAGAGGCTGCAAGAATAGTCGATCACCAAAAATTCACCTATGGTTTTAAATATCCAAAACTTTCCTAAAGTAGTGCACAAATTCGTTAAAAATTTGAGGACGAAACTTTAGAAAAAATCCTCGAAGTGGTAAATATTTGTTTTAAAATGCGCATTGCGTTAAATATGATTAATACATGCAGGGTGTTTATTTTTTTGTTTGTTTTTGTGGCTGAGGGTTCGGAATACAGAATTTCGCTCGGCTTTCTTGTACTAGAACTTTTATATAGTCATTTTGCCGAATCTAGAGGAGTTTGACCGTCAGTAGGGATTTTTACGTACCAAACATCACATTGAAATGAGACCTATGATTTTATTTCCTTATCCGAGAAGAAGGCATGTTTTTTAAATGTTTCTCCGCTAAATAGTTTACCGACCCCGATCCGGTTTGAACCCGAATTCCTTGGATGTAGAGGCAAACACGATAACCACTACGCTAGTCGGGGCCGGCACATACGGTGTGTCATGTAGGAGATATGACATCACCATATTTTTTAGTATCCCTATATTTTATTACAGAATTGAAAACAGTACACTCTTCTACATAGGTCAAGCAAATTATGGATAAATGTTACATAAGGGAATATTCGAAAAAAACGACCATAACATTTTACAGTACTAAATTTGCTGATAGTCAAAACTCAAAAATCAATTATTTTGATAAGGGTTTTGCAAATGGTTGGATATGAAAAACTGGAGCAATTAAGTGGCCAGCGAGATCTCCAGAATTGACACTCCTGGAATACCTTTTGTAGACACACTTGGAAAGTAAAGTTTACGTTAGTCGATCGGTGAATTTAAAATATTTAAAAGTAAGAATTCGTCAAGAAATACGTCGTATTTTGCATACTGTCAATAACTTCTGCAGATAAATAGGCCAGTTTTCTTGGAAATCTATACAAAATCTCAAAGAAAGAATACCATTCGAAGCTCAAGGGGTTACAAAATCCCTGAGCCTACTACGAGAATTTCTACATTAGTCATAGAAATAGAGGAATTAATGTCAGAAAAGATGAACACAATAATGGGGTACAGAAGACGAAGCCACTTCGTCCCTAGCACAACACAAACAAAATGCAGGCGGCCATAAATAAATCTCAAAAATACTAAACTCGTTTCTAATATCGAAAATTATACCACACGAGTAATTAGGGAAGGCAACAACCGAATAGCTTAAACAAAAGGGACGATAGTCAAAGGTTGCCTGAGACATAGAAACATTTAGCTATAAATAAAAAAGAAAGAAATATGAAGCACAAGAGAAACGAAACCGTAGTAAAAATGGAGAAAGTAACTTCCCCAAAAAAAATACCTGAAAGGAAACCCGGAAAAATAATTTCACATTCAATCCCCACAGAAGCATTCGATACAGCATAATAAATCTCTAAGAAGAGAAAATATACCTAGAAATAACAGTATTTGAAAAACTACGATCAAAGAAATGAAAAGTGCTTTATGATCTTGCTTTCTTACGCCGATGCAGAAAAGAAAACACAATTCCCAAATGCATTGAAATAAAATTGCAAAAGAATAGTTACAATATCAGAAATATTTTAAAGAAGACGGACTTTGCGTTACTAAAAGAACAAATCGAAACTGGGACATCATAAACATAAATCTAAGATACGCACACTTTTACCTATGTACACCCAACATGCGGTATAGAGTAGACCAATTCCGGTTTGGAAAAAAAACGTTAAACTGACAACAATAAAACAAAAAAAGTTTGAACTACTAAAATTAATGCAATAAAAACAATCTAAACAAGAAGTAATGGATTCAAAGAAAGTAGTATGTGACATATCTACTTGTGCACTAAATAGTGCCGAAACAACTAGAAGTGTTTCCATTGTGGAAATAATATCAGGAGTAGAACCAGCCATTTCTACCGCCGAATTAGTAAGATAGGGTATAGCAAGTGTGATAAGAACAGCAAAACAACCCAAACCGAATAGACGCTATGAAGAAAAATAATCACTAAATAAACTCAAAGAAGCTGATTGCATAGTAATTTTACCGGCAGACAAAGGAAATGCCACGGTTACAATAGACTGACACGAGTACAACAAAAAATATTAGAGAACCCCGCTTATGGAGCGATAGAAACTGATCCAACTACATATTTAGAAAAAATAACAAAATCATAAATTAAAGAAAGCTCTATTGAACAAGAAATATAAGGGAAACTGATGCCAAGAGAAAAGTCTTCTAGATATCCTAAACTATATGAACCAACAAACGAATAGCAAGATACCAAGCGACAACGCTACAAAGTCACGTGAAAAAAACCGCCTCTTATGTAAAAAACTCGAGGTATCTCTTATAACTACTACAAAACCAGACTTTGCAACCTGACGATTTACTAGTTAGTTTTGATATAGTGTTTCTCTTCACAAATGTGCTGATAAAAGAGAACTTATCAATAATAAAGGAAAAATATAATCCAGATAGTACTATATTAGATCTCATGAAACACTGTCTCAACAATACTTATTTCATTTACAAACACAAAATATACAAACAAATTAAAGGTGGCCCCATCCCAAGCAGTACTGTTAGTTATTGGTATGTATTAACGATAATACGTGCGTAACATGTACAATGCACCTAAAATCAAAACGAACGCCTGTTTGTGATAAATGTGATCATGATACCTCCATAAAATATGCGTCCCTCGAAAAATATTAATATTTATAGAAATAAGCATTACAAAACTGATATCAAAAAAACACTGAAGTATTAGAAGTGCAAATGTACAACATATTATCACTAAGTAGTAGATATAATGAAGTAAAAATAAATAAAATATTAACAAAATAATTTAAACAAAATGACGTTATTCATTGATTAGTATTAACAAGTACGATAAAATATGGCGATGTTCACATAATACTCTGACGTTAAATTCTTTTGTCATTTTAGCGTTATTGGAACTTGTGTTTCAACTAGGAAGGCACCTAATTCGTAGTCGTAAACAATTGCAACTAAAACCTTACAAATACTTGACAAATGGCTTGTAAGAAGCTATTTCTTCGAGGTACTAATTAAGTATTTAAGGATAGTTATTACTACTTACATTTTGATTAGAAAGTTAACATTTCTTAAGAGTAATTATGAATTGTTTTTATTGCGTTGAAGGTACTCTAATGCTACTCAAACGCATAATACCAGTTAGAAATTATAATCGATAACTTTTACAATATTTTGACTGATAAAAGAGTGAATCCGGTAATTTTTACGTTAAAATTGATACACATGTAACAGTTCGTTAGCATTTACTGCGCTAAGGTAAATATAACTCCAATGCCCGTTATAATTACTTGCACTGCTACTTGGGGTGGGCTCACCGCTGTCACCGGTAATCGCTAATATATTTATGAAGATTTTCGAACAATACCATTAGAAAATGCAACACTAAAACCAAAATTCTGGTGAAGATATCTTGACGACACGTTTGTAATTTGGAATCACGGAAAAGACAATCTAAACAGTTTCTTAGAACTCCTGAACAGTATACATGCGAAGATCAAGGTTTGCAATGAAAGTAGAATGCAACAATCAAGTACCATTCTTAGATGTGTTAATAAAAAGAGAAATGATGGCACATTGGAGAATACAGTACATAGAGAGGCCATTCACACTGACAGATACTTAAATGCAAAATCACGTCACCATCCCTTACAACTATAATCAGTTGTAAAAGTGTTAGTAGCAAAGTCGCAAGCTCTAACGGACTCAGAACAAATAAAAGACGAAATTAGGATACCAACGTAGACACTTCAAAGAATTAAATTCATAGATAACGAAATCAAAAGAGTTTTAAAAACGAAAAAACGAATAAATCGTGAAGAAATAAAACCAATATCAAGAGCAACCATACAATATATCATAGATACTACGGAAAAATCAGCAAAATCTTAGCCAAACACAATACTCAAACGGCTTTAAAAACTACGAATAAAATAAAAGACGTTATATAAAATCACAATGAAAAAATCCCGTTGGAAGTTTAAGGTGTTTACAAAATTCCCTGCACAAACTGCGAAATTCCTAGGTTGGCCAGACAAATACAAGAATTGATGTCAGAAGAGATGAACACATCAACGCGTCATACAAAAACTAAGCTACTTCGCCGCTAGTACAACACAAACAAAACACAGGTCATAAAATGGATTTCAAGAATAATAAAGTCCTTGCTAATATCGAAAATTACACAACACGAATAATTAGAGACGACTGACAAAGATAACCTGAAACATGGAAACATTTAATTATAAATAAAACAGATCAAAAAATAAAACACAAAAGAAACGTCGTTTCTTTTGTTTTATTTTTTGTAGTGAAAACAGAGAAAGTAACTTTCAACATCAGTGAACCGCAACACACACAGAGCGGAACGATAACCAATTAAGCATAAAGCTAAGGTATATAAGAAGAAGCAATAAACGTCTTCAGTTAGTTGGACTTCGACTATTATCGTGACAAATGGCAGTAAGAAACCAAGATAATAGGGCTTGAAAATGACAGATGAGACCCTATCGAAACGTCGCCACAATAAAAACTGTTCTTTTAAGTATTAAAAAAATACGTAGAAGGAAATTCGGAAAAACGTTTTCACACACACACACGGACATACACATACACACACACACACATACACAAACCCACACACACACACACAGACACACGCACACACACACACACACACACACACATATATATATATATATATATATAATTCCAATGGGCCGTATTTTGTTTAAATTAAGAGACATCAAGAAATGGCCAAAACCACTTAGGTAGTACAGAGAGGGAACCAAGATGACCCTACAGACATGGCGATATCTTCAACCGCCAGGGCCCCATCACTTTGATATCTTAAATGGTAACTCTGCCCTTGCGACACATAATTGGAAAGGTTTTCAAAAATCCTTTTCATTGATATCATACAAAGGTTGATTAGAATAACATAGTAAACAGTTATTCAACAACAAGCTGATCGGATAATGTACTCGTAATTTATGTAATAGATTGATTTAGTAAGTAAATGATAAAATACGCGTTAAGTAAAGTAATTAATTTATTTACGTTACACTTATGTAGTATAAAATTAAGTGAAGTGTTCAAAATTTCCACCATTTTGTTCTAAACAACAAAATAAATGCTGTTAAAATGCACGCCTCACATTTGCAAATACTTATCTTGAAATTAAACGGCATTCCCTGATTATCTGATCACGAAAACCTTCTATTGAAGCAGGTTGTCTTTCGTACATTACTGACTTTAAATGACCCCTAAGAAAAAATCAAGGGGTGTAATATACTAAGATCGAGGTGGCCATATTATGCGACCTCTTCTTCCAATCCATTTATTCTGAAATGCGTCATTTAGAAATTGCCGAACAGCAGCGGCATAATGAGGGGGAGATCTTTCTTACCAAACGGTAATTTATTGGGGCCATTGGGTATATCCATCACGAAAACGATGTCGATTCTCGTCCTACCAATACTGTACCACTATCCTAGAATAACAAGTAAAGGATAGAAAATAAGGAAAGGCAACAAGGATAACGCACGTGGTAAAAGAGAGGATTGCTCGGCTCGGATAGCTTTATCGGAGAGTAGGAAGTGGGCAGTTGTAGAAATATAGGAACGTAGTAACTCTTTAATCGTGTGTAAGGTACAATTTTTCTTGGAGAAAGTACAAAAGTAAGTAGTGTTTTTGAGAGCAACGCCTTCAAATTGTACAACGTACTCCCGCACAGCGGAACCTGTAAGCTCAAGAAAGAAAAGAGGCACTTTTATAATGCGCCGCATATATCAAAGGCGAACTATACGTAGGAACACTTAGTATATTATTTAGGAAGCAAGGTCGAAATTAATTTGCATATAAAGCTAATAAAATTTAACAATAATGCACATTCAGTATAGAAAACATATTGTGTGTACCTCGTCATTTTATATACTTTATAATCCTGAAAGAAAGGAATAAAATAGGCACAAGAATAAGCAAGTTGATTGTACTGCTGAAACTAATTAACAACTATTTAACAATAGCGTTAAAAAACCAAATGCATAACAATCGTAGAATTTAAGATATTGGTTAAGAAAAAGTACGTTAACAAAATTATTTAAAGCGTATAAGGAATAGATCTAATTCAAAGGTTTATACAGTTGAAATTCTAACACGTTAATCGCAACACTAGTAACATATGCTAAATGGACCAGGCATTTGCTGTCTGTGGACGCCGTTCTAATAGATAATAATAAATCTAAATTATTTGCAGCAATAGAAGTTCATATTGTAGCTAATTAATATATATATATATATATATATATATATATAT
>JAHWXV010812141.1:0-10149 GCA_024586415.1 Phrixothrix hirtus
TATGATATAAACAACACAAATCAACTGTAGCCTTGAAGCTAAATACATCATTAGTGGTTGTTTATGGCCCGTTGCTTTAATATCTACGTTTCATGTAAATGTGAACATATTAATTTGTATAAAACTGACTAACATAAACGATGCTGTACAAGTAGAAATGTAAGGGGAGACAGACAAATGTTGCGTTACTTACAGGTAAATATAAAGATGAGTATAAAAATTACAAATAAATATCGATCAACGGCATAATTCTTAGCCTAATTGAATGTTTACCACAAAATTGAACTTATGTAAATACGAGGCATGCAAAATATGACATCATGCAAACCTGCCATATGCAGCTTTAACTTGAACACAGTTTAAATAACTAAAATGATCCGTATAAATACCAAATTGTCAGTTACAAAATTGGAATGGATTGTGAGATGGTTTATTCTGCCCAAATTAATGAAGTCATTGTGAGTTAGCTATATTTTGTTTTAAAGCAATCTTATTACACTACGTAATAAAATAGGCCGACCATTAAAATATATATTTCATGTGTTTCTATAAGAATAAAACAAAATAAATATTAAAATTGGTTAGTGTGACATTTCAGAATTTATTCCAAAACTTAGAAAAAATAGATTACATTGGTAGTATTTAATTTATTTTAATAATAACTAACTTAAAAGACTAAAACTAAGAGAAATTTTGTTTTAAAAAATCAGTCACAGTGAAGGGTATACCTAATCAAATTTTTAGAATAAATCGGTATGATTTTTATAGATGCTGTGAACTTGGGGAACCTGCATCTGATCGTGATGCTAAGAGCTTGATTAAGATATGGTTGAAGCATTTTATTTTACTTTTTAATCATGAATATTCAATCTAAAACATTTTCATCTCAGATTTTTTAAATGGAGAAATACAAATATAGTGATCAGTACCAACACTTACATGTGTAGATTCCTATTTTTTTAATAAAAATATTTTCCACGTATTTGTTTATTGTTCCAAATGAAAGTAAATAACCAAGTAATGCATGTATGGTACATCTATATGACTTCAAATATATAGTATTAATTACGTCAAGTTGGTGGTCAAAGTTTTAAAGAAATGTATAATATGTCTTCATAAACTCGTTACAAAATTAAATTATTGGGCTGTGACATTTGCGTTATTTTTTCATCTATTTTATATCAAGTTATAAGGCATAATGACATAAGAAAAATTATTAAATAAAATAAAAAGATTACATTGAAAACAACGTATATATTTCTATTACACTACTGTACAGTATCGATTCAGCATCTTGAAATAACATAAGTTCATTTAAGATCGGTTTATTACTAGCAAAGTGCTGGGGCATTATCGTTAGTCAGCAACAGACCATAGTTTACCCAACATCGGTCCATTGCTGGAAAAATTCTGGCTATTTGGAATTGGCCCATCTGATGGCCAGCACGGCGTATTTAAACTGGCCCATCATTGTAAACCAGCATGAAGCCATTATTGTTGGAACCTTTGGCATACTATTATTGGGAATGCATTGCACCAGAAGCAGAGTGTTTGTTGGGCAGACATTAAAACGTGTAAAAGGTTAAACAAGAATGGAAGTTTGAAAACGCCAATTCAAACTAGGGGAAACAATTTATTAGTGGAAGATCAGTCGTGAGTTAATAACAATGGATTGTGTCGCGGTTAATCTAGACATTCTAACTCGAAACTAAAAGCACAGGTTGGTGTATCTAAATCAAAAGAATCGCAAATTTTAATAAGACACAAGTTATACCCCTTCGATAGCAGAGTAACATTTTGTAGGTGATTTATCCGAAAGAGTACTGGAAATAATATTTTTATGAGTTTCAATATTATGGAAAGATGAGTCTTACTTTTTTAACTGTGGAGTGTTTAATCGACATAATGAACGCTACTGGCCACAAGAAAATTCACATTTAGTTCCATGTCAAAAGCAAGTTCGATTCAGATATAATGTATTTTTTCTACAATCGTTACGAAAAGTAGGCTTTTACGCTTTTTAATGTCAATGAAAAGTTGACGTTTTCTGAAGAGTATAACTTTTTTGCTCTAGAGCGGCAAAGTAACTTTTTCCCTTGCTAAAACATCATATCAGATATACCCCGACTAAATGACATTTAAAATTATAATCAACGCAGACGATAAAATTTATAGTATAGTTACTAGTCCTCCATGACAACAAATGAACAACTCATTTATTGTTATTCTATACTAATTAAATATTCTTAAATAGAGTTAAATATTTAGAATTTTGTCACAATGATATGATTGTAGAAAAAATCTTGTAATTTGTAATTTGAGCCAAAAATGACATTGCCACTCTTGACAGCTTGCCATGCTGCACTAAGCATCGGTGTGTCAATTTTCCATTTCGAGCGATAATGTGACATATTGTGCTCTGAATACACAAATAGCTATTGCAGCAAAATTGGACCTGTTATTTTCAATGGAACTTTAACTGCTCAACGTTATTTAGAAATCCTCCAAATATTCTTAGTAAATTTCATAGATGAGCTACCTTTGACAGACAAGATTGGTTTATGGTACCAACAAGGTGGCTGCCCATCTTACAATTCAAAAAACATGATGATTATTTAATTCACCGAATTAACATTAAGGTTAATGCCACTACAATACTAATGTTTAACACGTTAGTTACGGGTGTAGAGTATTGTGGCATTTGTCTGTAACTTATATGCTTATTATTTACATTTTGCTTATTTGGTAATATTGGTCCGTGTGTGTGTGTACGTATGCGGTCAATGTAACTAGAAAACTAAGCGTCGTAGAAAACTGAAGCTTTATATTTGAGTTTACTATCTTCCTGGCAAGTCCTAGTAAAAATTTTATTAAACCGAATGACCGGAAGTGTCACTTTATTCTTTACGTTTCTTGCGATTTTCTTGAAAACAGCTATAACGATTTTTTTCCACTACTAGTTATATATGCCTGCATCATAGTGTATATTAGAATGCTGTGAAATCGAATTTCTCAAGTGACAAAATAATAATTTTTCATTATTAACTACTAGTTAATAATGAACATATTTATATTTTTTGAAAAACGTGGGATAGTTTGATAAAAACTATTTCTATTAGACGAATTACTAGACCCAAGAGATTTTATCTAATAATATTACGAACATTAAAGAGTCCATTTAAATGATTTATTTTATTTTGAAAATTCGATACATTCATAATTGGCGCAATAGCAATGGCGCAATGATGTCAATTGACATTTTAAATGTTACATATACTTTCATATAAAGATTTTTTGACTTTTCAGGCAACAATGAATCCATTAATTGCTGTACATTTTCTCGTATTTCAAGAGGTGTACAACTTATAAACTTTGTGTTATACAAAAAATATATTTAAAATATGGAGCTGTCAACAACAAAATAAAAGTGACATTGATTAGTAAATTGAAATAATCAACTACTAGATGTAAATAAAACACTTTTTATTTTTTAACATTATTAAAGTTTTAATTAAAACTAGTAGTGGAAAAATAGTATATAAACCTCACTGGTAAAGTCTTTTATTGCCCTCGCACCTTGCATTCCTCGGTGCTTCGCATCTCGGATACAATCTTGGTGCTTGGGCAATAATACATGACTTTACCACCTTGGTGATAATATACTATTTAAAACTTACTACGTTTCTTACGCATATAATGTTCTTATACCCGAACTAATCGGCTTCTCTGCGAAAATTCGTTGAAGCGAGTTATTGGAAAATCTCAGCAGTTAAGCAGTGTTTCGCGTGGTAAGCTAATTGGATGGGTGTTCGTTATAATTATCGTTCCCAAAATAAACGCAAATAATAATTTAATCATTTGTGGACACTATTTGCATATCTATATAGGTAAGGGAAAGTCGCGTGTTGTCTCACACCAGATTTTTTTCTACGAGAACGTGAAAAATGTTTGAAATTAATAAAAGTTTTAATCAGAAAATGTAGTTTTATATACCCTCGTAGAAAAAAATTCAATTTAATCAGAGACAACTAGTATAAATTTGTATGTCACGTAGGTCCAGTATTTCAATTGTAGCTTAAGCTTTAGCTTACTTAAACGATACTTCGTTGCTGTAGAAATGATTATTACTACAATTGCTTCTATGGACACAGAGCAAGGTTTAAGTAAGCTAAAGCTTAAACTAGTACTAAAATACTGGAGTTATAGATATATTTGAATTACAAAACATTTTATAGCATATCCGATTTGATGCATTACACCAGTGCAATGCACATTTTCCGTATTCCTTTCATAAAAAATTACAATATCTTGCATTTTCCCTAGTTTTCATACTATTTTTACTTTCTCTTATCTGAAATATAGTATAGAGAAAGTATTGTTTTCGTCCAAAACTTTCGATGTCGAAATTTTAGGAGAATATACGCTTTCGAGTTCTTTGAGTCTGAAAATCATGTTTTTAAAAATTGGTCTGTTTGTGTATGTCTGTGCCTGTGCCTGCGCCTGCGCCTGCGTCTACGTGCACGTGCGCGTGCGCGTGTGGCTGTGTATGTGTGCGTGTGCATTTGAGTGTGCATGTGCGTGTGCGTGTGCGTATGTGTGAACAGAATATCTAAGTCAATAACCGGAAGTGCCACTTTACCCTTGCCATTTTTTGAAATTTTGCGATTTTCTCGAAATCGGCTATAACGATTTTTTTTAACATTTATTTTATTTCTTAAAAATGTAATGCCCTTTCATACAATTATGACAGTTTCTCATAAAAATTTCCGTAAAGCGAGTAATTGGAAATATCCTTACCATTGACTATGAATAAAATAACCATGAAACTGAAAGTGCTAAATAAATGAAAATTTATATTTGAAGTCCTGACTACCTTTTTATGCCAAATCAAGAATTTGTTTAAAATCATATTTTTCGAATGTTTCGTTTTTGTGATTTTCTCGAAATCGGTTTTAACGATTTTTTTAAAACTTATTGAATTTCTTAGCCATTTAATGGCCCTTCATATAGTTTAGGTTGTCTCTTAGAAACTTTTCCTTCACCATTAACTCTAAATGAATTAACTATGAAACCAAAAGCCCTAGTTCAATGAAAATTTATAATTATGGTCCGAACAGTATTGATATGCTAAATAAATAATTTGGTTAAAATCGAAAGACGGGAAGTTCGAATTTATTTCTGTCATTTTTAGATATTTTCCGAATTTTGTTTTTCGTGGTTTTCTTGAAATCTTCTCTAACAATTTTCTTAAAACTTAGTATATTTCTTAGTTATTTTATTCCGTTTTATAAGAACTAAGCAGTTTATCTAATAAATTTTCGAAAATCGAGTAACCGGAAGTACTTAAAATATTAATTGTAAACAACATTATCTTAAAAACTAAACATCATATAAGAATGAAATTTTGTATATAAGTTTTTTATCTTCTGCAAACGAGACGTAAAGAATTTAGTTAAAATCGAATGACCGGGAGTGTCATTTTACTCTTGCGATTTTTTCGAAAACAGCTATAACATATTTTTTAAATGTGCTACGGTTATTATGCATTTAATGCCCTTTTACGTGAACTTAACAGTTTTTCTGAAAAACTGCGTTGAAGCAAGTTATCAAAGAAAATTTCAGGAGTTAAGCAGCCTTTCGTCTGTCCGGTAACTTGAATGGGTGACCATTACAATTATCGTTTCTAAAATAAATCTAAATAGTATAACGGAAAATTGGGCGTATCCATATATAATATTAAATAATAATTTAATCATTTATGGACACTATTTGCATATCTATGTGCGTAAGAGAAAGTCGTGTGTTGTCTCACACCAGATTTTTTATAAATAGAAATTAGCTAATATGCATCACAGCCGTGCAGTGCATATAATCGGAAACACTACAGGCTTTTAAATATTATTAGTATCCGCTATATATGTATATTTTCAAAATATAGAATCGTATCTTTGAATTTAATTCAAATATTGTATACAAACGATGGTATTTTAGTATTGGCTTGACTTGAAACGGCTAAAGCTAAGTTTACTTGTGCTGAAAGGTTTGTTTATTTCTATACTCGTAACAGCATAGTGCAGATCGTTGTTATAATTTTAATTATTAATAATAATTATTACTATAAATAACTTGCTCTAAGTTATTTTAAGTAGATAAATAGACCGACTTATTGTTACAATCTTATTTATAGAAACAAATGATATTAAATAAGCTTAAACCTTTACTAAATATTCAAAAATCAGTAACCTAAGACTTTAGTTGAAACAAAGATTTACAGTAGTGTTCCCGATTAAATTTAAATCAACTGTATGTTCTACATAATCGATTAAACTTTATAGGAAAAAAGCAAAGTTAATTACTTACTCTAGGATGGAGCTTTTAACATGCTAATTATAGTTATAGAGTTTTAGTTTTTAGTGTCTGAGGCCCAATTTCACGAAAGTATTAAACCGTCGATTAACTTGATCGACTAATTATTACGTACCATAGCAACGACTCTAGTTAACAATTATATTCATAGAAAAAGGTCATAAATTTGAAAAATCTACGGTGAAATTTACCTTGAATGTTTAAAATTTTATTTATTAGTTAAAATCGTAGACAAAAAAGTAGTAGGTACGTTAAAATTGCATTCATGTCGTGAAATGAGGTTAACATTTGAAAATTGCATGTTGCTAAGCATAAAATATATTAATAATCTAACTTCGGCAAACTTTAATTGCATTATAATTTGTCATGATGTATACGTCAGTTATGAAAATATAGAATTTGTAAAACATTAATTATATTGGAAATGCAATTGCACGAAAACTATTATTTTAACCCAAAGTAAGTTTTTATAATTTTTATATCTATGCATTAAAAGTGCTTGCAGGTTGCCTTTCGGAGTCTGCTTAGAAGAAGTGTTTACTTCAGGATTAAGCCACTCTGGATTAACGGTATACATAGTATACATAGTATACATAGTATACATAGTATACATAGTATACAAGTTGAATTGTAGTACAATTTACCTGATCCTTTATTTTAAATTTTTAGTAAATTTATCGCAAACAAAGAATTTTTAATTCTACGTCGAATCAGGTGAGGAAAATTTGAAAATTATACTTATTAACAATATAGAATTCGAAGTAAACATTCAATCGAAATAGGATATTTTGGTTTACCAATGACAAGGTTCTATGACAACACATGCACAAAGATTAGTTAATTTGCACCTAAATGAGAAACCTTTACGATTTATAGGTTAACCGGTCTTTTAAATAAAAATTTATTTCAATCCTGGAAAACAACCGAAGTAAAAGTGCACTCGAGTTGAATTTCAAAATTATTGGGAGTGACGTCAGGTATAATTTAGACACCTTGTTAGGTAGTAGCGGTACAATACTATTAATACCGGGTGACAAAAATGTCTGGAACATTGCAAAAACTCAAAAACGGTTTTATTAATTTTTACGAATATTTGTTGGTCGATACAGTAAAAAATTCTAAATCTAGGGGAAGTACTTTTGTTTACGTAGTTATACAGGGTAAGTAACAAGTATGGTCAACTTTTTATTTTTAAATGGAACACCTTGTATATTTTATGGATGTTGATAGATCTCTTTAGGAAACATTCAATGATATACGGTTTATTATGTCTATCTATCGAAATTACAGATTTATTGCAAATTAATGTTTTTATTTAAAATTTTGCTTGGCCATGGTAACCTAATGACATTAAAAAAAGCAAACCAGATTATTTTAAAAACGTCAAATGTATCTGTATTTTTTCTTGGAAGTATTTTTAAAAAGTTTTAAGCTTTAAGCGAAAAAGAAAAAATTCAGATTTTGATAAAGGTCGGATATAGTGACCGTAAAAGAACGCAGGAGGAGGTATGCCATTTATTTAATCAACTTCATCCAAATCGATCTGAAATAACTCATTTTTACCTAAGAAAGGCGGTGAAAAAGTTTAACCAAACTGGTAGTGTTAAAGGCCGACCAAAATCTGGACAACCAAAGATAGAAACTGGCGTTGATAAAGCTATAGATATTTTAATTGATGTACAGGAAAATTCCCAGCAATCTTCTAGACAGTTAGCGTCAAACCAAGATGTCTGCCATCAGCCAGTGAAAAATTTATTTGAAAGTGAGAAAATCCGTCCTTATAAAGTCCATTTAGTACAGGAACTTTCCGAAGACGACTTCGATCGAAGATCAGAATTTTGCGAACGTCTTATGGAGGCATGTAATGTTAATCCTGATTTTCCCAACAATATCTTGTTTTCGGATGAAGCCACTTTTACGTTACATGGTTTTGTCAACAGGTATAATTGTAGGTATTGGCCTGCAGTTAATTCACGATGGATGGAAGAGACTCGCATTCAAAGGCCGCAAAAAGCGAATGTTTGGGGAGGCATTATTGGCCAGAATGTGATTGGAACCTTTTTTAGAGATGGAAATCTTACTTCAGAAATTTATTTAGATTTGCTAGAGCAACATATTTTGCTTAATTTGGAAGCTCTTTCAACAAGATGGTGCCCCAGCACATTTCGGTTTCCAGGTTCGACAATATTTAAACCAAACATTCCTGAATCAATGGATAGGTCGTAGGAGTGAGATTAAGTGGTTTGCCACCTCCTTAGATTTATTTATGGGGCCATATAAAAAATAAAGTTTATAAGAACAAACCGGTGAATACTGAAGATCTGAAAGCTCGATTACAGCTGAAATTCAGAGAATTCGCCAAGATGTCATCAGAAATGTGATTCAAGAATTCCGCAACAGGCTTGCTAATGAGCAGTGGTTTAGACAACAATGGCAGACATTTTGAACATCTCTTGAAACATTAATGTTTATCTTGTTGTTCTTGTTATACTATGTTTTTTAAGAAGTTACTTATGTGATAAGTCGGTTAAACTAAATTTTTAAATAACAACATTAATTTGCAATAAATCTGTGATTTCGACAGTTAGACATAATAAACCGTATATCGTTGAATTTGTCCTAAAGACACCTATCAACATCCGTAAAAATATACAAGGTGTTTTATTTAAAAATAATAAGTTGACCATACTTGTTACTTACCCTGCATCTGAAAACTTTATTTGGCAACAAGATGGAGCGCTACTGTGGCAGGCATGTGTAGTGCAGTTTCAAAATGACTCGAAGAGTGAACATTAAAAGAATGGCGTGATGTGCGTTTTCGTAGGTAAAATGTATGTACAGCTTAGGGCATTCATAAGGAAACGTCTGATTATGGTTTAAAGTGCTTGTCACATAAAACTGTGCACAACTAGATCTATACATTCTCACAGTGATGATCTGATTTTGTTGAAGTGGACTGCCCTGGCTGTCCCGTTGAACTGATGACGAATGACAGTAGACACAGTAGCAATAGCAATAGGCTGTTCTCAATGCTTACCCTACAACGTAATGCACGATTTATTGAATTTTCAGAAAGTGTGCGCACCCTAGGCATTCCGACAATTAACAGAAGAATACGAAATGAATCAAATGACTCTGTGTTTTCAACATTTGCCGCAGTATTCAGAAGAAGGCGAAGGCATGATTCATCGGATTGTTACTGGGAATGATTCATGGGTATATCACTACCAACCCGAATTCAAGCGCGCTTAAATGTAATGCAAACGTTCATCTTTACCTTCAGCCAAAAATTTCAAAATTACGCACTCAGCTAGTAAAGTTATGCTCACAGTATTTTGGGACGAGTCCATTTTCAAAAATAACGTGCGACTATGAATGGTGCATCATATTGTGATGTTTAGACCAAGTTTTGCGACATAATTGGAAGATAAGGACCAGGCTTATTTACTAGAGGGACATTGCTGCATCACGAAAATGCTCGACCCCATGCGGCGCACGCAACTCGGCAACGACTTAGTGAATTAGTGTGGACACACCACCTTACAGCCAGGACTTAGTTCCAAGCAACTATGACCTGTTTGCAACTCTAAGAACTCATGTTGGTGCAGACTTTGTTAAAAATAAATCGTATTTTGCACTAAGTATATTGAGGAGTTTTTTTGTAATAGCCGTTTGTCAGCAATTAGCTATAAGTGTATCCGTTTATAAATGTCCTTTAAAGGATTAAATATTGAAATTGTAATCTTGACGTAGGCAAATATGTACAATACGGTAAAATTATCT
>JAHWXV010812168.1:0-21068 GCA_024586415.1 Phrixothrix hirtus
CATTTTGATAGGTACTTCACTAGTATAAGTTTGCTGGAGTACCTTCATGATAATAATTTGTACGGAACAGGAACTGTTATGAAATCCAGAGTTCCCGCTGCACTACATCTAACCCATGAAAAAGCCATGGCAAAAATTCAACGTGCAATGTCTGAACAAAGTGTTCGTAATGGTGGCAAAATTGTAGTAGTTCAGTGGCATGACATGACATCTATCCTATTGATGTCTACCTATGTTGGAAGGGAACCACAAGATCAATGCAGAAGATGGTCTAAAAAAAGACGCGGGCTATGAAAATGTACCACGTCCTTGTATTGTATCAAAATACAATAGTTGTATGGGAGGTATCGATCTTATTGATCGAATGATTGGTTTTTATCGGATGACAGCTAGGTAAGAAAATGGACTGTGAGAACTATTTTACATTGTTTTGATTTGGGAATTTCTAATTCCTAAATTTTATACAGAAAAGAGAAGTCAAAATTTCAAGAACGTTTAATGCAATATTTGAATTTTAAATTAGCCGTTGCAAATTATTGGCTTACTTCTTTTTATGCAAAGGATATTCTAAATGATACCTTCAGATCTGTTGGAACTAGAAGTAATCCTAGTGGCAATATTTTCTTTCCCTTAAATGAAAATATATCACCTTTAAAGTGGAAACAAACTTTACATCTACCAGAACTTGCATCGGAACTGAAAAATTCTGTTACATGTAAAAAGAGAGGTTGTACCAAAAAAACTAAATTTCTTTGTAACACTTGTAATTTATTTTTGTGTATAACAGTTAGAAATAATTGTTTTAAGCAATTCCATGAAAAGTTTTGAATTATATGTTATCATATTTTTGTAGGCCCAAAGGCCGCTTGTGTATTTAAATCGACACGATTTTTTATGTATTTAAAAATAAAAATATAAATTTTTTATAAAATCAATGCATTAGTTTATTGAGTTTTGTTGCATGTTTTGAAAATAAATGAAATTCTTACCTTACAACGTCGTTGGGCCTCAGGAGGATATGTAAGAAGATGGTGGTAATACTTTTCAATGTTACTAGTCACGTTTCCATCGTCGCTCTAGAGAATCTTCGCACGGTCAAGGCAGATTGGTATATAAGCATTTGCTTACCGGAAGTCAACAATGAAATCAGGAAAACTAATGCAAAACGTCGGATCGTCTTGCACCATGACAATGCATCGTCACACACAGCATCACAAACTGTCGATTATTTGAAGCGGCAAATGGTAGAATTATTGACTCTTACAGTCCAAATTTAAGTCCAAATGATTTCGTTTTTATGCCCGGTTGTCAAAAATAAAATGCGTGGGACTCGGTTTTCAACACGTGAAAGTGCCGCTTAAGCATTCAAAACTCACATTTCTGCTATACCATCTTCGGAATTGAAAAAGTGCTTCAACAACTGGTTCGAACCCATGTAAAGGTGTATTAATTTGAAGGGCGTATTTTTGAAAAACAGTAAAAGCATTATTACTATACCTCCATTGTGTTTTCATACTTATTCCCGAAACAATTGCAACACGCCTCGAATAAGCACTTGTTTAAACCTACAGAAGTTCTGAAGAAATTACTACGACTATAACTAGGACCATAATGTTATTGATTTTTACCTTAATTGTTAATATTCTCTAGAAATAGTTATTAAATACTGACAAAAACGTTGAACTTAACAATTGATCTACAACTTAAGAACACATAACTATAGCAATTTCGTAGCGAATTATAACAGATTCTAATGAATCGGTTACTGAACAAAGTACTACAAAAAATTATTAAAATCTGTTGTGAATACTTATCAATATTTTACGTAGTTCAGAAAATAACATGTAAATAGTTAATGAAACTAATGCAGGAAATCTGAAGAAATTGGAATTGGAATTGCTCATCGAAGTAAAATATGCAACTTTAAATTGGAAATGAAATGAAGTGTATTTCAAGAAGAATATTTCGGTTTACTTTGTTTCATTGTCAGCATTTTCTGCATGTTTGAGAAAGTGATTTATGAACCACGTTATCGTTTAAAAGAGTTAGATAAATTGTTAGAGATAATATTCTCTCTAGTTTTGTAGTAGTTATTTCAAACCTAGTTTTTTAGAACTAAATGTTCTGCGGTAGCGTTGCATAGTTTGTTATTAATTAAATGAAAACAGTTTAGAAATACCACCGCAATTGTTTTGTGATAATAACGGTACAATAATTTCGTAGCATTAGATTGGATATGTTGATCTATATTTCAAACTTTGTTTATTTATTGCTTATGAATACCATATAAGAAAATATTTTGCCATATTCCAAATTTTAATACATAACATTTATAATATATGCTTTTATTTTCATTGCATTTCTGAATACAATCTTTGAATTCATTCATTTCGCCTTTTTCACCAACGAAATTGACAAATTTCGAAGTCGTTGAAAATGTTAACACGCTAAAGCTAAAATTAATTTGATTCTGTTTAATAGCTATGTTTGTTACATTTAAAGGAATCATTTTCAATTATCTGGACAGATTTATTAATATTCATTTCTATATAAAAGCATAAAATTAAATTTATCAATATAAACACAAGTATCTTATTGGTGATAGATAACATCTTTGTGATCTGGCTGCTACTATGTAAATTTATTTGATAATGTGTCTTAAAAACGATGTGTAATATTTAACTAACGAGATTGGATATTTTGCTTTAGGTTAAGTTAATAGCAGCTTTACAGTTGTAACGCATGAAACGTCAACTGTTAGTTGGGCAATTTTAAATTCTCATTCGAGTTGGTGACCGAATTATTAAGTTTTATATAAACTAGCGGCAAAAAGGTAAGGATACTCAAAATAACGTTAAATTCGGTGACATTAACAAATTCTATGTCTATGCTTATGATAATTACCATATTAGTGCATTGATCTAAGATAAATACTTTATTATAACTCTATGACAATTATAAAATAAAAAGAAAATCAATTTACAAAAAAAAAATAACAACCAGCAACAATTCCAGTTTAGGAATAATCTAGGCATAATAATGTGTATGACCACCGTTTTGTTGTATCACCTCTTAAAAACGTCTGGGCATACTTAAAATTAAACTATCAAGTTTCCCTTTTACAAGATTATCCCAAAGAAGTGGTAATACATATCTTAGTTCTCTCACAGTTGCAGGAGGAGGAACATTATTTTCCAATGCTCTTTTAAGTATGTTCCAACAATGCAAAATGGGATTTGTACTTGGACTAAGCTGGGGTAGCTGTATAAGTTCAATTTCTTCATTTTCTAGACAATCAAGCACAATGCGGGCGCGATGTGGTCTAGCATCGTTGAGAAAAAGAAGCTCATGCTTTAAATCGGCTGTATAAATTAACTACTATATTCTCCAGTATCTATTACCTGTACAATTGAGCATTCATATTGCCATTGCTAATATAAACCTCGGTGGGGCCACCCAAAGAAACTCCACCCCATGCAATAACTAAACCACCGCAAAAAGGATACACCTCTTGAATGAGGTTGAGATTATGACCGTTTCCTGTAGTCCTCCATATACAAACCCTGTGACTGTTAGTGTGAAGTCCGAATCGAAATTCATCAGTGAACATAACATGATTCCAATCCCCTTTCCAACTAATACGATTGTTACACCAAACACATTTTTGTTTTTGATATTCTGATGTTAACAGTACACGTCTTAAAGGACGTCTACTTCTCAAATTTGCCTCATACAGCCGATTTCTTAATTGTTCGCACACATATGTTTGTCCTTGTAGGGTCTGGAAGTTGATATCGTAGTATGGAAGCTGTAGTAAATGGGTCTATTCTTGCTGATAGCATTAAAAGTCGATCTTCCCTTTCGTTGGTAACTTTTGAACGACCTGTTTTAGGGCGTTTCTCAGCAGATCCAGTTTCAGCATATCGTTTAGCTAGCCTACTTATAGCACTTTGCGAAACGTTAAACCTATTAGTACCTTCCGGTTGGGTACACTCAGCTTCCAAAAGACCTATGGCCTGATTTGCGTATGAAAGAGTTAAATGATGTCTGGGCATTTTATTTAAAAGATTAAATTGAAAAAAGTAAAAGCTAACTTAAGCTACTGGGCAATAGTGAACGCTCAAAATTTAAATTAAATGAACAGTTTGATAACTTAGCTCGAATAACTTTAAAACCAAATACACTTTTACATTGACCTTTTAACAAATGTTTTTGAAGATAACCATGTTTTCGATACAATGAAAAAGTTATGAAAAATATTTTATATGTACGCTCTTTTTCGTATATCCTTAACTCTTTGCGGCTAGTTTAGATTGCTGCGGTATAGTTTTGTCAAAAGCAATGTTAGACTGAAAAATTCAACAAAGAATCAATTTAAAGTGTTCAGCAAAACTTAACAAAGGTACGACCGAACTTACAGTATTATAAGTATGCTAACATCAATATTAGAAATCGTTTAATAACAGAAAAATGTATTCATAGCTAGTTGTGAGTTATTAAACTATATAAACGCGTAGTAAATACCTTCATCGCATACTGACGAACTAAAAATGATTGGAACCAGTTCTTTACACTGAGAAAATTTAAAAACCCTTTTTTGGCTTTAACTTTGTAGCAGAATCTGCAAAACAATGTTAACAAAACAACTTTTAATGTTTTAATTTAAAAAAAGTTAAAATATAAGTTTGAAGATAAAAGAAACAATTTTGCAATCTTATAACAAAATTTGGGATAGGTGAATGTATGGAAGGAATGTATTTTATTTGTAACAATAGGAACTTCTATTATGGCACCTGGAACTGGGAAAATCAATATAAATTAATATTATTTATATTGAGAGGTAATGTAATAATAACTAAATTATACAGCTCAAACTGTCTATTTGTCGACAGACACTTATTTTAATATGAAAAGGTATGAGATAATCATATTCGAAACGGTTGCATTTTTGGAAAAATTTTCCCACAGGCGAGGATCGAACCCGCGCTTTTTGGACAGATCCCAGCCACTTTACCTCCAAACTACAGACAGGTAAAGTGGATGTGATCTGCCCAAAAATTGCAGATTCAATCCACGCCCAAGGGGAAATTTTTCTAAAAATACAACCGTTCCGACTATGATTATCTCATACTTCTTCATATTACCTGGAATTGCATTAAAAACTTTTTTAATGCATGAACCATGCTTTTTAGCGACAATTCTACATGCACCAACAGGATCCAAATTCTTGTGATGGACCACTAACTTCACTACAAACGTATAACATTTCGCTAGTGTCTAAAACCAACTTTGAAATCTTCAAATTCTTCAGTATCCGTTTCCAAGTGCTGGTTTCGTGTTTTGTGCAGTTCATTGGCTTATTACCACTATTAAAATAATAAGTATTGGAGGTTCACTTTTAAACCTTGTATTTCAGAAATTAATAAACCTAGTTAGATCAAACTAAGTTTATTTTAATAATGGATAAGTTTTGTATAAGAATGCTGAATTTCAAAATTTTCCAAAGTTACATTCGCTGGTAAATCTAAAATATGTTCTAAAAAATGTGTTTTTCATTGGTATTTTTAAGAAAGTCGAACTTAAAAAATTAATTTAACAAAAAACATTGATCCTAAGCGGCTTATACTTGGACATGTAATTGACTAGATATCATTATATAGTTGTAGCAAATTATAATGCTGTTGGGATATTAATAACGAAATTACAATCAATAACTACGAACGACTCTATTCCGATTATTTGAAGATATATTCAAAACCTTCTTTCTAGTTATTATATAGATAGAGAGATTAATACGAAAGAATAAAAGATCTACTTAATAGGAAAATTGTGAAGATCTGTAGAGATAAAAAAGTTTATGCGAAAGAGCGCTCGGGAAACATTCCGCGTGGGGAAGACGAGAACGTAAACCAAAGCGACACTTTGGGCGGATAATGTATTTCAATGATTCAGAGACTGCTATTATTCAGAAGCGGCACAATAATAAAATTGTTAAGAAACTCTACCTGCATGTAATTAATTAGTTGTAACTATTTATACATACATGGTATAACAAAAATTTATTTATAACATATGTATGCGTTTTTACAATTTGTAGTAAAGCGTTTTAAAAACTACATTTACTGTAGTACAATACTTCGGTTCGACTCTTTATCAAGACTAATATAAACAATAAGTATTATTTATATTTAATTGTAACATTGTGAGACCGTAGCCAAACCCACGGAAAGATAATAAATAATAATTGTTATATTCCGATAGCAGTTACATACAAACATTTTCTTCATCGTCTTCATTGATTTCAGGGAGAGTATTTTCACCATCTCCCTCATCAGTATCATCCTCACCCTGCACATTGATGATTAATGGTTCTATGGAGATATCAAGGATATTTTCGTTCACCCTACGCTTTTCTTCAATTTTGATAGCATTACTAACAGAATTAGCCCAAACCTCTTTTGGTACATTTTGCATGGTTGATCGACAAAGCTCCAAAACATCTTTTATTTTAAAAGTCGCGTTTGACTTCGCTACCTTATTTTTAACATACGCCAAAACCAATTCTATTTAATTAAATTTACAGTGGGGAACTGGAAGCCACATAAACTTCACATTATTCTCTTGTACATCTTTGATTATTTTATCCAACAAATATTTTTCCGGAAAACTGCATGAGCGGGATATCTTTATCAGTACAGGTCTTGTTAAGCTATTAAAATTAATAATTCCTTCCGAAAAAGGTACTTTTTGTTTATTAACCATTCTATTATGTTTACCTTCCTCCATCATGTTGTAGGATTGTGGAAGTCTGGATCTAACACTATATGATAAGGATCTTGATCAAGAACAATTACTGATTTCGCGTGAATCACAGTTAGTACATGCCTGAACCATTCTTCATAATACTTTTTATTCATTTCATCATGGTAACCGTCTGACCCTTCTTTATCAATGAAGCATTTCAAACAACCTGGTAAAACTCCATTTTCATTGCTTATTTCTCAAATAATAACTCTTTGTCCTGCCCCAGACGGAAGTTTGATTCCACCTCTGTACCTGTTAACTTCTGGAATAGTACCCTTGTAATTATCAAAGCTATCACGAACTTCTGGAGTAAAAATTTCTACCCGGCCAAATTTTTTAGGGTGATTTGCGCCGCACCATGTCTCATCAGTATAAAATATATTCCAACCTGCTTTTCTGTACCTTTTGATAATGGATAAGTAGTCCGCTTGTTGAGAAGCTATACTATTCTTCTCGATAAGCATCGGTTTACTTTCTAGTTTTTTTATAGATCAAGTTAGTTTCTTTTACCCATTTGTTTATCGTAGAAGTGCAAACTTGAGGAGAGTCAGAATTATCGTCCTTCATCCTTTGACTCAATTCCTTTATGGTTGGAAGTTGTTTATCTATATAAAAAAGGAATATTTGTCTTCTTATAATGCCTTTCATGAAATAATCAATTTCTATCTTATGCCTACCACTTCTGGGTTTAGCTGCTGTAACAGCACCAGACATCCTTTTTCATGTGAAATCCTTGCAACACTGCGTGTGATAATTCTTAAATATTCCGCTGTTCGCTTTGTTACTTGTTGAAGATTAATATTATTTATGCCAAGTCTTTTCCATTTCGTAATACTCTTTAATTTTCAATACAATTTTTTTAAATTGCACGGACATATCTTGAGACATTTTCTTTAAGTTTTAGAAAAAGTAGCACTTTCACTTTACTATACACTGTGTATCATTATGCTCTTTTGCTTAAAATCGGATTGCTTTTATGAACAAACTTAAATCGTTATCACAAGGTCTTTGCGTGGATTTCCTTTATCAATATCTATTAATTTGAAAAATATTTATCAAGAAAATCGGTTGGTATTATTGAAGCCATCAAAATGTGTTTACATTATTACGCAAAGAATAATTTCGTATAATAGAAACATGTTTACCGCTTACCTCAGAATGACCTTCAATGCGGTTAGCTACGAATTAACACATCGACAGCAGTTATTTGCATCTTTTGCAAAATCTTTCACTTTCAATTATAAGACAAGTTTTAATAATTTGTTAAACCAATTAACTTTTGTTGTTTAAATAATGCTAATACATCTTATAAAGAAGGAAATTTTCAATTTCCATCATAAATAACGGATTGCGGCGAATTTACCTTTTTTGTAAAAAATAGAGAAACTAGGAGTGCTTCCTAAACCATAATATACACCTTCTCTTTTTCAAGGTTTGAGCGGTATGCTGTTCCAATTTCGTTAAGTTTTGTTTAATAATAACAAAGTTATAACCTGTTCAATATAAGCATCCTGAGAGACCAAATTATTGCACTTTTTTGTAAAAACTTTATAACATTTACAGAATGGTTTAAGATAACGAAACAAAACTTCGCAATTATAATAACAAATGATTTGTTGATAAACTGTAAAAATTACACAAAAATTTGCGTCGTCGTTTTTAAATAAATTGGTTTGAAAGTGAACCACCAATACTTATTACATTAATACTAGTTCTGAGTATTTCTTCTGCGTAATAAGTGAATTCTTATATTGGTACTGGCATATGCACCCAAATATGTTTAAAAGGAGTATTATATATCTCGTGTATATATTTTTGTATAGTAGACTTACTGTTGACAGGGCAGAATACTACAACCATAAAAAGATAGATTGCCCAATGTTTGTAACAAATAATGGAAATGTCGAAAAAATTCTAGATATCGTTGAGAATTATTGCTAAGACATCAAATACGAATAGAGATAAATTGAGAGAAATTTTGCGTATGTGTATAAAAAAGTAGAAGGCATGAGTTAAATTGTTCTTAAGAATATTACATTGAATTAGATGGAATGAGATTTTGGATAACATTAAGCAAAATCACCGGTTTATTAAATTTTGTTAGGACGTGTGATGTAAAGTGGACCTTCCGGTGTGACCTGGAAACAGACCGACAGTCCACGCACTGAAAGAGACGCCAAAATTTTCCAGAGCAAACAAAACCTGAACGAACAAATCGAACTTTAAGAAATACATGTCGTTTTTTTAAATGTTAGGAATAGTTTGCTAATTTAATGACTTCCTAAAGATAGAACAGTTAATCAGCACCATTATGCATAGATTTGTGGAAGAATTGAGGAACGAATCCGGAAAAAAGGTGCTAGCGGTGGGCAAATGAATCAATGTTGTATCCGGACAACGCTCTTGTTCACAATTATCTTACCTATGATGCGGCTTTTGATGTTCAAAAGCATTACCGCCCTCTAGCTCCCTCCATGCTCATCTAATATTACACCACGTGATTTCTTTTAATTTCACAAGATAAAGATTCGCAGTAACGGAATAAATTTTGAAAGAGTTAATGACGTAAATAGGATAGCTGCTCAGCTGTTTACAATAACATCAGAGACGCATGCAACGGGATATAAATACGTAAAAGAATTGCTTTGAATGTAAATAATGCAGTTCTTTTGTTTAATATAATTTTATAACTAAGACAATTCCACTATTTAATTGTTATATTTCGTATCTTCCTGAAGTTTCACACTACTGTACACATTATAGCCAGCGGTGAAAATCGTAAATATTTAGATATTTCTAGTCCATTGCTCAATTTTTCAATAATAATATTTGATGTTAGTATATCATCGTCAAATCTAAGTCAATGCATTCAGCTTATACTATGCCAACACATCCGTTGAGTTGATATCTGCACGTTTAAATCTTTTATGGTGTTGTAGGCTTCACAGTTCACTGAGGTTGCTAAGGGTAAAGGGCGAGTCTTTTGATATACAGATAGCTAAGCGAGTATATATGTTCTAAATGAATTTTAGAATCAATCAAATTATAATGATTAAATAATTATATGCTCAATTAATTCTAAATAAAGCTATTATTTAGCAAGGCGTGGCACATCGTAGGGTAACTATGCTTTACAGCTCATGCCGTATATATAAAACCTTGGATAGCATCAAGTCTCGAAGGAGGTCCAAGTTAATTAATCTAAAAGTAATTATAATACACACACGGTTGTCATTTACTGTTAACCGGTTCACAAATAAATTATAGTACGCACGGGACTATGATCGGATCTCTGCGTGGTTATAAATCAGGTTTCCAATTACTTAGTTACCTTTAGTTTGATGCGTCGTTTGATTCCTTTATTTAGTTGTCAATTTTCGTAAACTTTCGCATGCTTTTATTTACATATATTGTTGACCAAACAACTACAGAGAATTAGTTATTTATCTTAGTTAAAAACCTGGCCCTATTTAAATAAGTACAAAATCCGCCCTGCCTCGCATATTTAGAAGGCACGGTTAATAAACTTCGCACTATCCTACTAAAGAGGGCGTACGTTCGTTTTACCAAGCTATTTACAGTTGGACATTATCGACGTAATTTTATAACGGTGTTCAAAGTATCTGCTTTATACGAAGTTCAAACCAGCTTATTTTGAGATTTTTAATGTAATTCTAGTGTTCGTGATCAACGTGTTACTTTAAAAAACAAAGCAATTAGACAACAACTGGATAAATCCATGTATACGGTTATGTATGCACGTAACAGCTCTACTATCAATATACAGTATAGAAGGGAGGCCCTTCTTATAAGGTTATTAGAAAACGAGACAGAATATTTTTGTCTACGTGAGTCCTGAAATATCAATTCTTATCCCAATTTATTTCATACATTATTCCCTAATTTAGTTATATTTCGTAAACAAACACGCAATTAAACACTTTGATGATACAGAGTGCCCTCTAAAGCATTCAAATTTTGCACTTCAGGCGTGCAAAACTGCTCTAGGCCAGAATTTAGTTAAACCTTTCAATTTAACCTATGAATAAGTACTTTAAAATTGCTTGCGAAACGAGTCTACTTATATGGCAGATGGTCTTTTTTTACGACGTGAATGAAACTCGTCTATATTTACAGTTTGCCATAAAAATAATATAAACTAATTATATTCATAAAATATTATTAGATAATCATGTGAGAATAACCTAGCGGTATATTTGCTAATATATTCCGATAGATTGATTACATTGTCTTCTTTCTAATTGAATATAAGTGGTTACAGATTATATTTTACATAGAAGCTTAAATAAAAATTTCACAATATATCCCAACAGATATTTAAAAATTATTTATAATTTAATGTTTAGCAATTGCTTCGTTATTCATCAATTATCGTTGTTTTAAGTACATAATTATTCCATTGCTATGACATCAAAACTCATGCTCAAAGCTGATAAACGTTAAATCAGTGCTTGCAAGCACGGAAAAACTAATTCTGCGATTTTAACGCTAGAAAATTGTTTTATTACATAAAATGAAACATTGCGAAAAATTAATAAAAATTATTTCAAAAGCCTAAATCGAAAAATTATATACATGGTTGAATTTAAATAACCAAAACTACGTGTTTCTGAATTTTAAAGGTAAAATGAATTTTCAATTCAAATAAACTATTAAGATGAAACAGAAATGAGTTTTACAAAATTCAGCCCAAGCAAGCCTTTTTTGTAGCTCGACACATCAATCGGATACTTTCCTTACACTTACTGTGTCGTCATGGATCTGGATGTAATCGCAAATGCAACATATCTTAGTATATATGTATTTTTGTCAGTTTCGTACATAAAATGGTACAATAGACACTACATGAATATCTAACCGATACAGGGTGTAAAGAAAATAGCGTACGTTATTGTAAAAGGAGGTAGAAGGCATCAATATAAACAACAAAGTTTTATACAGCCATAGTCCAAAACCTAAATGTTATCCGGAAAAAAATCGCAAATGTCAGCACTTTGCCGTGGCAGAATTCAATAACTAATGAATACATTTATTCGGGAGTTGTGCAGGAAACTGCCAAATATAAAACCAAAACATGTAATGCAATTTTTTAATAAGGTTAATGGTTACGCTCTAATTTAATAAAATGTATTACATAAAATTGTAAGTTCTACAACACAAAGAATGTGATAACGCTGTAACGTAGAGATGCTTCTCATACATAAACAGGTCAAATACCATTGTAAGAATAGGCACATTAATGCATTGGTAGTAGTTTACGACTTAACAGATGGTCGTAAATGGTGTTGCAGTACATTAAAAATGGACATAGTGTTATTCATTCAGTTTCTCTGAGAACTTCGATGGAAGTCCCTGTCAGCGTTGCTAGTTGTTGAATAAATTTGTGCGCAAATTGATATTGTACTGGAGACGAGCAGAGCATCAATGTGTTGCGCTAGCTAGGGTTACCATTTGGTGCAAGATCAAGTTAACGGAAGGCGCAAATTAGGCATCATCGATCGAGAGTCAGTTATCTTCATTTCATATATGATGCTTCTGATTTAGATCAATAAGCGGATTATTTTTTTGATTTCTTGGGTTTCATTGTTCAACCCATCGGAACATAATCCAGAATTAATTACCTCAACTGGAATTTTATTTAAATTATCTGCTTAAATTATTTTCTGGTGTAGCATAACGAAAATGATCACTTAGTTTGTTATAATGAAACTGATTAGTTAGCTGATTAAATTTTATTCGTTCTGTTACAAGAATTGATGGATTTTATTTATTAATCAGGTCCAATTTTTTAATTTCCAGATAAATTTAGCCGCTAGTTTACTACATTTCCTCTCATTGGGCGTAGCCAAATTATTTATGAAAATGTAACTTTATACCGAAGAAAATTTGATATCTAAGATTCTAAGATTTATCGCAAAAAGAATCAGCGTAATCCAGAACGTTGACCTTTGCCGCTTAAACCCTCACTAATCTTCAAAATTTGCAGCCTGATACGAATGCCAGGCGCTAGCATAAACCTTTTATCGTAAAATGGGTTGAAACTACGCAACAAACTAATTGTCAACATGCAGTATACGAGAAACAAATTGCCCTATACAGTTCCAGGTATAGTCAGACAAAATAACGTTGTCTAGTGTAAGTACTGATTGGCTAATTTTCACTCCAATTCTAATAAATACATTATTCCCTAATTTAAAGTTGTTGTGGAATGCACTTCACAGCATTCAATTTTTACACTTCATTAGTGTTAAATTTCTCAAGAGAAGAACTTACTCAAACTCTTCAATTTAACTGATGAATTTATTCTCTAAATTTTGATGGCAAAACGCACTGTTTTACCACAACACAAAGGAAACCAGCTTTTACATACCCATTAGATTAAAAGTACTATACACTAAATACATCCATTTGATATAATTACATAGTAAAGTGCAGAATATTTTACGGTTTATTTGATATTTTACTCGTAACCTTTTCCATAATTAAATATATGTGAACACAGGTTATATTTTATATAGGAATTTAAATTAAGCTTGCACGAATCTTTTTAACGGCAATTTTCATTGTAAACATAAATTGTTATTAATCAATTTCGTCCCCATTAGTTAGTTATCAGTGTTTTAAAATTATAATTATTCCATTTTAGTGATGTCAAAATATATATTCATTGTCGATAAGTCTAGCCACTCAAGGCATTACTTAACTTGCGCTTAGAGATTAAGAACTAGAACTATTTGAACTCGACATTTAGATAATCAATATTTACAAACACGGAAAAACCAATTCTATAATTTTAACAATCAAAATTAACAAAATATTTATATACAAAGCAAACCGTTGTGATTATTTAATAATGCTATTAATAGGAATTATTCCAAATAAGAAATTGGAAAATTTTATTCAAAGTATGTAAAACTAAGTATTCATAACAAACTTCAAATTTAAATATACATAAACGTGATGTTTTGGATAACAACGAGTAACAGGTTTCCACATTTTAAATGTAAAACGAATTTTAAAAATTTAAAAAAACTATTAAAACAAGACAGAAATGAGTTTTAGAAATTCAGCAGCTCGTTATAGCACATTCAAATACCATTCGAAGCATGTCTAAGCTAGAAGAGCTGCGGTTTCCAAATAAATATATCGGGAGATTCTTAAGTCATAACTTGTTATAACTTCACAAAATGATACTTTGAGTGATTTAAACCCAAAAAGACTTAATAAACCATGGTCGTAGAACCTACCGTTTTCGTGCTAGATGATATTGAAATTTCTTCATAAAATTCAAATTTCTTGTATAACTCAGAAAGTAAAAAAGAGAAACTTATCAAAAGTAGAAAATATATTTACCTAATAAATTGTAATAAAATTTCCAAATCAGCATAAATATTAATATGCTAGGCCGGAGATGGAGGCGTACACTGAATGCAAAGCTCAAGTATTTTTACCCCACTAGTTTTTATGCATTTTTACATATTAAGTTAAAAACATTAATTAATTCTGAATAAAAATGTTCTCTTTCAATTATGTTTTAACTTGTACGGTTTTTCACGTATCAACATTTTTATCCAAGAGTGTCAGCAATAATATCAAATTACTAATAATTGTAAATATCAAATAGGGCTATACTGTTTTTATTAAACAATGTTTACTACATCAGTATCTGTTTGACAGATGAATTGATTAGATTCTACTTCGATTCATACGTGTGGTTGATATTGTTAGTGAGCGATTACAGCAATACATAATTTGAAGTACGTTCGTTGATAAGTTGTGTTGCCTTTTCTTTATTATTTGCTGTGAGCTAATATTACTTTCAAAATGTTCACTAACGCGGAAATAGCAGATATGCATTCCATGTATGATAGAGCTAACGGTAAGGCAATTGAAGTATTACGTGTATATCAAGAAACTTTTCCAAACAAAAGAGTTCCTGATCGGCGAATGTTCACAACTGTACATAGGCGTTTAGTAGAACGAGCTTCGGTTAGATGTGATGACAGCACTGGTCGTCCTGTTACTGTTCAAACACCTGATCCGGAAGAAGCTCCCTTAGAGCAAATAGAGAAGCATCCAGACAAAGGAAATCTTGCACACCTGTTCAATGTTAGTCAATCTACTGTTTGGAGTATTTTGCATCAACATCTTTTGCATCTGTACCATACTCAACGTGTCAGAGCACTTCCTCCGACTGATTTCCCCCAGAGATTGAATTTCTGCAGGTGGAGATTGCCAGTCCTTACTTTGTGAGCAAGACACTTCTTACTGACGAGTCTAGTTTTTCACGAGAGTCAATAACCAATTTTCGTAATAATCACATTTATGCACACGAAAATCTTCACGAAGTAAGACAAGCCAGACATCAGCATCATTTTTCGGTGAATACTTGGGTAGGCATAATAGGTGATTTTCTTCTTGGTCCTGCATTTTACCTCATAGATTAAATGGTTAGCTGTACATGGCATTTCTCAATGATTAATTGGCAAAACTTTTAGAGGATGTATCGATCAATACAAGAAGGAGAACGTTCTTTATGCATGAGGGTGCTCCTGCACATTTTAGTGTTGTTGCCCGTAACTGGCTAAATGAAAACTATACGAATGAATGGATCGGACGAAATGGATCTTACCCATAGCCACCGCGATCCATCGATTTGAATCCACTAGATTTATTTCTTTGTAGCCATTTGAAAACTTTAAGTTAGGCTACGCCAATACAAGATGTACATGAGTTACGGCAACGAATAATTGGTGGGTGTCAGCAAATTAGAGGTACGCCTGGAATATTAAAGAGAGTTCAACAGTCTATCAGGGGAAGAGCGCAAGGCTGCATCATTGCTCAGGGAGGACATTATGCTAGTAGGGCGAAAACCGTACAAGTTAGAGCAAAATTACAAGAGAACATTTTTATTCAGATTAGATAACGTATTTTGACGTAATGGATAAAAATATACAAAAACAAGTGGCCTAGAAATACTAGAATTTTTACTTCAGTGTATCCCTATATGTCCGCCACTGGCATGTTAACATTTATGCTGATTTTGAAATTTCGTTGCAATTTGTTTGATAAACGTATTTCCCAAATTTGATAAATTTCTCTTCTTTACTTTCTGATTTATACAAAATATTTGAATTTTATGAAGAAACTTCAACCTAGCACCTTAGCACGAAAACGCCAGGTTCTATGGCCATGGTTTATTAAGTCGTTTTGGTTTTAAATCACTCAAAGTACCATTTCCTAACGTTATGACATGGACTTAAGAATCACCCAGTATATACTGAGACAAATTGCAACACCAAGGAGTCGGAATTTCTCAATGAAAGTTGGTAGTTCTGTTGGGCTGATATTAAGTAATAATTGATTAACTTTTGAGATCAATCGGTAATGTAATAACGTCACATTTGACAGTTGCTATACTTTTTCGCTAACTTCTTTGGTCTGTGTTTTTCGCACGGTTTGTTGTTCTTTTTCATTTTTAGTTAACATTATTTTGGTCGTTGTTATTTTGTTTGTTTGATTATTCCTAGAGTATGGCAATGAGGATGTTACCGGCAATTAAGCGAATTTGACAGAGGCCGAATTATTGGTTTGCGCGAAGCTGGTTCTTTATTTGGAGAAATGTGTAAATCGAAATGGGTCTACTGTAATGCTAGTGTGTCGTGGATGGTTTGAGGATGGCCAGGAACGTCGTAAAAGAGGAACCAGGACTTCAAGAAGAACGAAGGTGCGTCAATATCGTTGCTTAAGACAACTGGCATTTAGAGAACGATTTTCCTCTACTCATGCAGTTAGTTGTCAATGGTTTGATGAAGAAGGTCGCCGAATTCGAAGTTTTGGGTTAACATCATAGCTTCCGCAACTTGAGCTTTCTTTGAGTGCAGAACATTGTCAGCAACGGTTACAATGAACGATCTTATTGGAATCTTGAGTAGCGTCGTGTTGTCTTTAGTGACGAATCCAGATTTTATTTAGGAATGCACGATGGTCGTATGAGAGTCAGAAGAAGACGGGGTGAACGACGTATTGGTCGATTTACAGTTGAGGGTAACGTACACCGCACTGTGGGTGTTATGGTTTGTGGTGCAATTACTTATGTAGCAGGTCCCTCTCGCTGTTCATTTGAGGCAATATGACATCACAACGGTATATTACGGAGCTAGTTGGAACACATCCTTTCCCATACTTACAAGAGCTCGAAGATCCATCATTCCAGCAAGATAATGCACGTCCACATGTAACAAGGTTTTGCTTGAACTTCGTTACGTATGCCCAGATTAATCTTTGCCCTAGCCTCCAAGATCTTCAGATCTTTCTCCCATTGAACATGTATGGGACGTAATGAGTACAAGGTTGCGAAATTTGCAGCGTCCTCCTTTGATTTTGGAGGCCTTGAAACATGAGGTACAGCTTGCATGGGAGGTAATACCCTAAGACGAGATAAACCACCTTATTCAATCAATACCTCGGCGTGTAAATGAATGTGTATATCAAAGTGGCCCCACAACACATTATTAACAATTATTATAAAATCTTATTTAACTAATAAAGATTTTCCTCCCAAATTTTGAAAATTTATTACTAGAACGTAAGTGAATATTCCTACCAAATCTCATGTGGAAATTCCAACCCCTTCTTGGTGTTGCAATTTTTGCCACTAAGTATATTAATAGAATTTTGGATATTAATCTAAACCGAGACCATTGACATTTTAGATTTCGTATGATTTCACGGTATCTATTACCTATGATTGTACTAATTCAAAAACACTTATGCAGTCTATCATATTGCAATGCCAAATATCTGACGTAAATGTTTTTTGATTACTACTTAAATAAAATATTCAAATAAAACGTATTAAAACATAATTTAGGATAAAATTAAGTATTTCAGTAGAAACTAAAATCGTGTAAATAAAAATAAATCAAACACATGGTTGAAAATTGAATACTCATCACATGCCTCCAAAATTGAGTATTTATTATAGAACATTACTGTAAATATACAATAAGCAATAAAAAGACCTAGTGTTTTTAAACACATGTATCTCTACAATGCTTACTAAAATTATGGTACTATAAAAATGACAATCACTGTGAAAAAGCAATCAGACGTATGGTTATTAAAGGTTTTACCTCTAAGAAGATCTACATATCTTTATAACAAGTAGACTATATTATTTCAACAAATAAATGTTAACAGCTTTTAGAATACATAAAAGTAGTGAACGTTAAATAAAATCTGAAATAATTAGTATCGTCTTAACTTTCTCAAAACATCTGCAAACATAATTTTTTTTAAATCATTTGCTATTATCCATGTAGCATTTCGCAATATAGTTCTGTAAAGCGTAAAATTTGAAATCATATCAAATCGCTTATATTTTAATCAGGCAAATGTGATATACCTGGAAATAAATATGCGTTAACACTATTATACTGGCTTTAGCAGCTGATTATTATAAAGGTATATCATCTGATAAAACTTTGTCACAGGATAACCTTGTAAAAGGTACTCTACTGTAGAGTTAAAGATAGAATGACCATTATAATTAGAGGCCTTAAAAGAAATCCATACCTGAACAATATCTGACCTGACAATGTAAGCAACAACACAATACCCTACCTAATATAAGCACTTGTTTTAATCCGTTATATAATTATTTTGAAAGAATTTATACACGCCAAGTGTGTACATCTTGTAAATTTAAATTGTTGGTTATATTTAGTTACTTTTCTGAATTTCATTTAGCAATCTTGATAAAGGAAACGTTTATTTTTAAAAGAGAACGATATTTAAAAATGGTAGCTTTTAAATCTTTAACATGGCCCATCGTTTAATAAAACAAAATCCCTGTACATACGCTGCAACACAATCTAAACTGCCAACCCTAGCACTATCTGTCCTAGGCTAAATTGCTACTTTCCGTCTATCTGTAGATTGGCAACCGTATTTGAAACTATATTAGCAATTGTAGACAAACAGTACGAGTTCAATTTTGTACTTCCTATTTACTTTTCCGGAAGTTTATTTGAAATATCGTTTGAACGAAGCATTTAAAATCTTTCCTGAAATTTCTACCTAAATTGATAAATTAACTATTGGTTAACCCAGAAAATGTTAACTATTAGTAATAACACTTGTTTTATAATTGTTTCTATGCATTTATTAGTTACTTCGAATTAATATGAAACGATTCAATGATACGAATTTGAAAACAATTTAAGTAATTTACATATAATCATTTCTAATATTTAAAAAAGCTATATGCGATTGTTGGGGCTCATATAGAATGTCTTTATTTTATATTCTGTATCTGGTATCCCATTAAAATTGAACCATAGTTACAATTGAGAAAAAAGAATCTATTGCAATTTGAAATGACAATAATAAATGTTGGACTATGAAATCGGTTCAATAACTATGTGCGATGTTTTTATAACAAATGATTATATGCAATAATTCGTTAAGTATTTTCCTGTTCATCGGATCAACTCACTGTGAATGGGTTGTTGTCTGCTTCGTTTGACAGATATAAACACTTATAATAAATTACGTGATTACGTACTTTATAGGTAATCTTTGTTTGGTTTTAGAATGAAGTAGACAAACTAGTTCGTACTGCATTGATCTTTATCAACCAGTTCAGGATTGGAATCCTTCCGTATAACGGATTCTAAAATTTACAATCCTTTACTGTTTACTGTTTACTGTTACCTGACGAGAACCTTTGCAAAATCGGTCTAGGCAAATGTTTACGTTAGTCACCTTAGTGATCTCACCAAACCAATTTAATTAACGACTTATTTATATTCCATCAAGTAAGAACAAAAGCTTTACAATGTGTACATTTATTGAAAATTCAAATTAAATAAAATAATAAATCAAAAATATTCACATTTAAATATTAAAATACACAAATCCGAAGGAAACTTGTAATGTTTACAAACCGTTTGGTCGTCTCCCTTTGCAAGCTAATGACAGCTAGTAAACAAGAATTTACTACATTCCGTTTATATGAATTAGGGAAAAAACTTCTGGCTCTTCAAAACTATTTATTCAAATCAAAAATAGAATTTTATTTTATAATTTAATTAACTAACACGAAGCACTTTGCCATGGTTCAATGTACGTTTTTTAAAACAATTGTTGAATTCACTTAAGGTATAATTTTCGTTTGTATTTTCTTCGATTTTAAAATACTAGACTTCCATCTAGCTATTCAAATCCCGTCTTTAGAAGGACTTATGTCCCTTTTAAATATCCAATTAAACTTGAGGCCCTCTCTTAAGATTGCGTCTGTGATCATTGGAGTTTATTTTCCTGTTACCTCAGGAAAATTTAATTTTCGTTGATATGTAAATTTCAGAAACTTAATAATGCCACAATCCACACGTACGTGACACAAAGTAAGCATTATCTACATTCCTTACCACTTGGCTTCGCTTGATTGATTCACCAGCTACACTTACTCGCACAAGAAGATATAAGATGAAATTGCGCCCTCATATCTTATGTTAACGTTCGGACATCCCACTCTTGTATTTTCTATCCAATGGCTGATTCCAAATTTCAAAACTATTAGTCTCATGTTTGATATAACGAACGTTATATTTCTTTTCAAATCGAGGTTTTTTCCTTTGCATTTTACAGCTTAGGCCCCGGTTCCTTTTTATTACCGGCAAAGGTGCTTCCGTTTTGGCTGTGTATTTACCCTAAGAGATTTCATGTAAAACGCTATATTGCATAAGACCATTTTACATCCCAATGCATTTTACACAAATTTTAAAACTCACGCGCGATTTGTTTATTGCGGGCACTTTGAACCTTGTAAACATATAAATTGTTATAATCTGCGAAACTTAGTTTAAAACCTAATGTTACTGGTTTTTTTATATTATAGCAACATTATTTAGAAATTTAAACTAAATGATAATTTATTTAAATTTCGAATGTTAGAAGACGTAATTTTTTACTTAATAATTATTTTATCTAACTTATCTAACTTATCGAAGGAGTAGTAGCGTGACGTTATAATGCTTATACAAACCGACAGAATAACGCAAAACGCGATTTAAAAGAATTCTTAAAAATTCTACGCATTTTCGCTATATTCATAAATACGGAAGTGTTATTAAGAAATATTGAATTAAGGACTTCATAGACTTTAAGAAAGTGCAAAGTACCGTGCGCGAGTGTCTTAGTTTAAGTTAAAATTAGTAATAAAAAAATTGCTTAATTAA
>JAHWXV010812246.1:0-14088 GCA_024586415.1 Phrixothrix hirtus
AGCCTCAAGTGTGTCTTACTACATAATGGGAATGTGTATGGTTCAATTCCTCTTGGATATTCTGTTCACTTAAGAGAAACATATGAAGATATTAAAAATGATTTGAAGTTCTTAAAATATAAGGAGCATAACTGGATCATCTGTGTGGATCTTAAAGTGGTAAACTTTTTACTTGGATTCCAAGAAGGATACACAAAGTTCCCGTGTTTTCTGTGCCTTTGGGATAGTCTAGCACCAAACCAACACTGGAGTCATGAACACTGGCCTTTTAGAACATCCTTAGATGTTGGAGAAAACAATGTTATAAACCAACCATTAATGGACAGAGAAAATATCATTTTTCCACCTCTCTACATCAAACTAGGTATTATGAAGCAATATGTTAAAGCTTTAGATTTTCAGGGCGGGAGTTTTCAATACATATGTGAAAAATTTCCAAGACCTATTTACGAAAAAATTAAGGCCGGTGTTTTCGATGGACCGCAGATTAGAATTTTAATGAAACACCCAAATTTCATCAACGCTATGAATGAAATTGAGAAAGAGGCCTGGACTTCATTCACCATGGTTGCCAACAATTTTTTGGGAAACAAAAATACTTTCAATCATAAAGATTTAGTAGAAACAATGCTTAAAAATTTCCACCGCCTATGAGTATAAAGCTTCATTTCGGCGACAGTCATCTTGACAGATTTCCCGAAAATTTAGGTGCGCTAAGTGATAAACAAGGCGAAAGATTTCATCAAGGTTTAAAAGTTATGGAAGATCGATAGCAATGACGATGGGAAACTCACATGGTGGCCGACTATTGTTGGGGCATTCAGAGAGATTGCCAAAATAGACAGTGCAGCAGATAGTGCTACAAGCGGAAATTTATTCCCTGAAACATATGAGTTCAGTTTTATTGTTATTTTTTTATAAATACTTTTGCGATTTTTAATAAAAATGTTGCCCGCTTCTTTATGTATGTAATTTCCGTATTTAAATAATTAAATTGTTATAATTTTGAACTTTATTTATTCTATATCAGAGTCAACAACTTTGTGGCTCTTAATGGCTCTTCAAAAAGGAAGATATGGTATAGTGCAAAATTTTGATGTGATGAGTATAAACCAATATGATTTTCGGAATCATCGTACCCAAATTAGTAAAAAATAAGTCTCAATTTGAAGTCAGCAAAAATCGTGTTAGCCAGTGCTATTTTACAACAATTTAAATCAACACAAAGTGGATTATATTAGCGAATATTGTAATCACAATTACGCTAAGCTCACTTATAATGAATGCAGTGATCAAGATTTCCAAGAAAATTATGATAATAATAACCCCGAAGATTGTGACTAATCCAACAATTACAGTCCTAAAAACGTATGCAATAATGATAACTATGAGGACGTTGATCTTCAACAAACTAAAAATTATGTTTTAAATCAGTTTAAAATAGTATTGCCTACATTTTGTACCAATTCCACGATGTTTAGGGGCATATTAGCTTCTGTTGCTTCAATGAATTACTTAGTCTATAAACTATATTACTTTGATATACTTGGGATATAAATTATTTATACTAATTAATAGCACACGTGGGCATTTGCCTTCGTATATTGTAAATATTGAATAATCTAATTTACACTATTGATTGAATGTAAACTTATTACATCTATACTTATATTTCAGAAGATACACTTACTTTGAACGCAGTAGATGTAAACTACTTAATTAATATTGTTAATTAATCAATATTAAGTTTCTATATGGAAGTGAGTTGGTGCCCAGACATTCAAAGAATTTGAATACACCATTCGAACTGGATATAGTACATAGTACAAGCACATAAATTCTGCAAATCAGTATGTCGCTATCAAAAGTGCAATCTTCTTCTTTTACAAACTATCATACAAGGTTATGTCTTTGGTGTGCTGCTATTTGTATTTCACCTAAAGCTGTGTGGATTTTTAATAAAAACTTCGTAAACGTGTAACTCCTTGTGGGTATGCTTTAGGCAAATCACAAACTTATAATTGTACAGACTGAAAGAACGAACATCAGTAGATTATGTTCAAAGTTTAAAGCAAATTTCATAGGTCAACGTCTAAAAATGTGCAAATAGTACGGGAAACAATCCTAAAGCAACTGATAATTGCCCATTTAGGGTATTGAATCGGTTACATGGTAAATGGATTTCAACGGAAAATTTAAATCTTAGTCGAATCGCAGTCAAATTACTTTCTAAATGTATTGTATTTTATAGCTACATCTAAATCGCGCACAATAACATAGTTTGACCCTTTGCCACTTCTTTCCCTTTCAGAGGATGAAATTGGAGCTGAAAATAGGAAGTCGCACGCGTGTTGAATATGCACGTAGAAAGTAACTTCCTATAGTTCTTTCAACAGTTTTAGAAACAGTACCATCGTTGCATAAGTGCCCTAGGGAACTTTTGTAACGGTGATGTAAGGGTATGAAAATAGATAATTGTCAAAGTTAATAACATAGAGAGGTTCACAATTAGCTAAGCAGATTGGGGAATTCAAAGGAATTTAGCTAATAGGGTTAAGTAAGCCCTGAAGCGCCGATGTTTATAGGTGGGGTCACTTCTATGGAGATATTTATCGGACAAAGATTTAAAAGCAACATTTGAGACCCTAGGAAAATAATAACCTATAGGGTTATAAAACTTCATCAGTTACGTTACTATATTGCAAGAGATCGTTGGATATCCCAAATTACAATGCTAATCAAAACAATAACTTAAGACTAAAATATGCCAGTAAAACAGATGGTAATAACAGTAGTCGCTATAATAAAACAAAATATGAACTTTCTCAGTCAAATATTACAGAAAACAACGATGAAACTGGTAAAAAAGCTATATAAGTTATTCTCCAACGATTTATAATTAACTAGCAAAATAGGGGTCGATAACTGAAATATGGGCACAAGGAGACTTACCTGACAGTTAAATACTATAAGTTACCTAAGTACCGACCGAAGAGATCTGATAGTCGTAGGTGGAAGTCGGAATTAGTTGTTACATCATCACGAACAATACTTTCTACCAGTGCGTCTTGGCTCTGTTGATCCATAACCTGGGTGATTCGTCATTTCTCACGGTTTGACTTTTGCAATAAGTAATCGAGGTGCACACTAAATAGCATATATCCACGTTATAATTAATTCCTAAGCGTGGTGAAGAGGTCAACAACTTTCAAAGTTCAGCAAACATAAAGTGATGTCATTTATCAAGGAAGTTTATGTTGCCGGAACGGTCATCATATTGTAATATGGTTGGCACAGCTGAATATTTATACAGACCAATTGCAAAGAATTCTTTTACAACAGTTGATATTTACAAATAGCAAATATACAAAACTAAAGAACTGGTCTATTAGAACTTATAAATTGAATTCTAAATATATGTAAATCTACTTATTTTAATTAAAAACTGGACTAAATGCATAAATGGACCATGGCTTGCTAAATATTAAAATAAAAAGATATATGAATTCTATGACCAGGGTGTTTTAGTATAATTCCTATTTTATATCAAGATAAAATTTCAAGCGCTCTTTTAGCGATACCTGCTGTTAATTTTAAAGCGCCTTTACAACAAAATTTCGGAAACATTTGGTGTAAAGCATCTAGTTGAGTAACTTTCCCACAGAAATAACTTCAACTTCAACTTTCAGCTAATTCTAAATGAATTACTAGTAAAGCATAAATAATTTTAAGCAAATATATGATATTGTTTACGATTTTATAATTGCTTATAAATGATCTTGATACAAGTGATACATTGCTTATTTGTTTTAATTTTTGGAATTGAAGTAACAACTTGATATTAAAAATGCCGCACAATAAGCATGTAAGTTGAGTTCACATTTTTACTATGGCCCATATTTACCTTATATTACTACTGTAGCTTGTAAATAACCTTATTAATAAGTCTTGTTAAAGTATTTTTAATTCACGCGTCAGCTAAATAAAATGTGTTTCAAATCAAGCTGACCTTAAAATGGCACTAAAAATATAATGTACAATGATTACTACCAGAATTAGAACTTGCGGGTATGCGGGAAGCAAAAGTATTCTACCGATTTTACGCAAACAGAAGATTAAATTGGGGTAGGAGCAATTGATTTTTAGAATATACAGATGACATAATGCTTACATCATTGAAATACAAAATTATTAATTTGTCAATAACTGTTTTAAGCCTAAAATCGAAACGAAACTTTGTTAGTAAATCAAAAGGGTTAGATCGTAGAAAATTTATTACTAAAGCCGAGGTTTGAATCTGCATCAAAAAGATTCGGTTATGTATTACTTTACATTGGCCGTTTTACATTAGAATTACTCAACTTTTACTCTGTAGTTTTGTTGTTCATTTCTGAAAATCAAATACGAGAGTACTAAAATCAACAATAACGAATAAAAGATTGAAATAACAAATAACTCAATATAATATCGATTACAATAATTTTGCATTCAAAAAGGGAATAATATCTAGAATTAAACAAATAATTCTACCAGTGATTGGTGCATAGATAATTTGCACCAATCGGAAATGTTTCACAGCAGTTAACATATGGAAGAATATCAATGTTTACTTGTAACATGTATTAATTTATGATACGAAATGCTAGCTTCCTTATCTTTTCAACGGTTTCTGCAAAATAAATTATGCTTCGTAGTCAATAGTTCTAAAACACGTTTATAAATAACAGAATATTTCTTTAACAAAATTTGTCCAGTAAACTTTAGATTTTCTTTAATTCACAATGATCTCCAGCACTCTATAAGGTTGAGGTTTCCAAATGAAATCGGTAAAGAATGCAATAATAATAACTAAGCATATGTACCTCAAGAACCATGGCACAATAGACTTGGTGGGTGTACTTAGTACCATAGTATCATATATATAGTGGTACGATAAAGTTCCATAACTGCTCCATTATTGATGATACAAAAAATATTACACAAAAGTTATGGTAACTTCTAGTTTTTCAATAACTGCGTTAGTTGCTCGTTTGGTAGTGTAAAACTATAGACCTTAATAACAATTATTTTATTAGTTTTACTTCTCGTTTCATTATATGTATGTTCGATCTTTAATAGTAATCAAAGGATTAATAATTTAGAAGACACAGCTAGCTTCTGAACAAATTACCTTTGAAACAACTCTACGAGTATAGCAACATACGCATGGTTTTATAGCACTTAAAATATCTTATTAATGCCTAATTTTGTTATATGGGTACTTAACAAAAATCAAGTTAAGTATGTCATTATAAACTACAACACCTAAGCTTTCATTTGCTATAATAACGGAATGAATTTTGTTACAGACAATGCAAGAAGGGGATATGTTAAAACGACTTCTCTCGTTCTTGCGCCATGTCGGATACAGAAGGAAGACAGATATATGCGTACACAGATATAAAGAATCATATCACAATACAAGCGCACCTGTTTTAAGTGACGGTAAATCGGACAAGCTTTGAAGCGCTAGTAGTCGCTTGATAACTGTGAAGTGTGCTTTTTGTTGTTGTATGCGTCCATCTTTGTTGGATTATTTCGTAGTTAGCGTCACTGTACAGTTATTTTAGGGGTCTTGATGCTATTTCACTCCACGCCACTAGATTTTGACGAGTGCCAAGTGATTAATTGGTTGAATTAAATATTTTCTTTACAAACGTTATAAATTGGTATACTGCGTTCACCATAGAATAAATTTTCTAATGGGTTTCTTTGTGTTTAAATTGTAATGTTAGTTTCTCTAATAAATACATTTTTCTATCTTTAAATCGAGTCTACGCTTTCATGGATATAAGAGATAATGAACTAGTTTTTGTCGAGTTTCGATATAGCATGTGTGTTAATACAAGTTTTGTTTTCGAGAATGGTCATTTTATAAAACTTTATGCTTTTGATTAGAATATCTGCGCATTGTTTCTACGATTGATAATTAATTCTATGCTGCCATCAAATAAGATTGGGTAGATTACAATCTTGATTGCTTATGCATTTAGTATTATTTTCGGTCATTTCCCTTTTTTATTTACCAAGTTCCTGCCCATCATCTATTTGGGTCAGTTACTGCAGTTTCCGTTTATGGCTACTGTTTACCACGATCTATTTCGGAAGTTACTGCTATCTGTGACCGACTTTTGGCTAAATGCGTTGTGGTCTGCTCTTAACTGGGGATGGATACTGACGGACCAGCAATCTGGAGTAGCTGTGCCTCTGTATGGGGTCCGTGATACCGTCCTATTAGGCGATTTGAGGACACGTGAGCAATGTTTAGTTACATGTCACGTTATTGGCAATGTATTTACTATATAGCTTTTTTTACAGTGCTCCCCGCTTAGGGGAGAGTTGTCAATAATTCTGTTATCACTCTTTTTTTTGAATAACAATGACTTCGCTAGGATTGTTTTGTCGACTCAACTGTCATAATTATGTAATATACGCTGATTTTGTACATCAAATTTGCCACGTTTTTTTGTTCTCTGGAAAATGTTAAACTGTCGGTTAGGCATTTGCGATAACTTTTCTTGTCAAATTATTTATAAATCACATAATTTTGATGTTGATTGAATACGAAGTAATCGCTATTTTATTTTTTTTTGTTTATGCAATTAATTGATTGTGTACTTGAAGGTTTAAATTTTATCTGTTCACGTATTAAATTTTGCATATAGTCTGGATTGTAATTAAAATTCTTGTTATTTAGTTGACTATTGAAAAATAATCATTTAAGAATTTCTTCATACATAGCCGTACGGATTTTTGACATGCTTTAAGTTATTCAATAAAGACAATTTCGTAGTTCTATTAATCGTTGGTACTACCTTGCCGAAAACTTTGTTTATAGATTCTATAAGATACTTTAAATTTAAATACCCTGTGTTTTGGAATTTACCAGGTTTAGTTTAGTTGTGATTAATAATTTTTTGTCTTGCTCAATTTTATCTGCGTTAGTTAAGTTTTGGATAAAGATTGTCAATTTGATGTGACTGTTATCTTATTTCTTTCACTTTCTTAAAGACATAAACTATTTTGGACTTCTCATTATTCAAAATTGCGTTTTATTATTTTCGTAACGTTTGCAACTTAGGTTTTATGATGTGCTGTAGATACAAGGTGTTTTCATAAATTACGGACGCGATTAGCTTTGTTGTTTGTTTTATGGCTGAAGGTTCGGGATGCGGAATTTTCCTTGACCCTCTTAGGCTAGAATTGTAATACAGTCATTTCGCCATGCCTACTAGAATTTTGCCAAATATGGAGGTGTTTCACGGTCAGTTTGTGTTTTTCACGTGCCAAATATCACACTGACACGAGCCCTACGATTTTACTTTCTTATCCGAGAAGAAGGCATGTTTTTTAAATTTTTCTTCGGTGAAAAATTTACCGACCTCGATTGGGTTTGAACTCGCGTCCCTTTAGTGCAGAAATAAACATTCTAAACACTACATCAGTTGGGGCCGGCCCATTAGCCTTAATTAGGCCTGTGTTACTTTTATCTAGAAGAAATTCTATTTCTCTCCTTTTAGCGTTTGCGTTTCATGTATGTTTTCGCCGTTTTTACATTGAAAGACTGGCAAGGTGAGTTCTGATAAATGACGTGATGCTCAGTCTTGTTTCAATCTACATTGGACCAACCGATGACTCTTACTTCTGATTGTTTTTCTTTTTTTGAGTGAAAGGCAAACATCGGCCTGCGAACCGACCTGCGCATCTTTTTGAGCTGCTGTGTAATATCTAGACGTGTGCCTGTACGATACTCTCTGCTAGTATGGATTCGGTACAAATACACGAACTACTCGTCACACCTGCTTAGAATGTCGTTTGAGGATTCCAATGTATCGAAGCTTTTTCAATACTCTAGGAGTAAATAGAGGTATAGTTCCTCAAGCTGAGGTACTTCACGGAATTATGTAGAGAGCGGAGATATAGAAGTAATCAACCAAGGTAGCGTATACAAGGAAAGCGAATGGACAAGAAATGTTCAGAATTGGAAATAGATGTAAGAAAAATAAAACGTGCTAAATTTCAAACATTTGTAGGAACCAAAGGGTAGTAAGTTCCGAGTAGGAAACAAGATGATCATTGTAGTAGAAAATATTGCATTAAAAAGGTATCTGTAGTAGACCACAGAAAATTTTTAAGTCATTAATGAAATAGTCATATTTAGTAATACTTGTGGTTGCTTGCACAGAAGTACGACCCGACCAGGTAAATAAAATCCTAAAAAACACCAGCATTTCTTTGAATATAAAATAAGAATAATATCATTAGTTTGTTAAGCGTTTAAGCAATGTATTACACATATCACTATTCGTTAAAAATTACAGTATACTGATGTTTTAAGAAGTTTCTTTAAATTTCAGGTTAAGCTTGCTAGTTGCAGTTGTAGTATGTATAATGGCTCCACGCGATTGTAAAGCAATGATTAGGAAATATAGAAAATATTACACCACTCCCGTGACTTCGCGGCAAGCACATAAATAGACTGAATGCCATATCATGTAATGAATTCTAGCTCGGAGTGAACCAGGAGATCAATAACAAAGATAATGCCTCGAGTAAAGTCAAAGATGGAGAGTGGGTGCAGGATTTTTGAATCTGAAGTGACGGTTTAACTGCTTATACAAAAAAGGTAAAATTATGTATACACGGTTTATAGACAGAAAGTTTTCAGAGCTCTTCTAAGTTATTGATATTAATTAATAGTACACATTGGTTGTGAACCTTCCTGTATATGTAGGTATTTGAAATTATTAATTAAAACTGATTTATCAAATGATTTTTGTGGGTCCTCGTGGGAGTGCACTTTTGTATTTATGAAACACAAACTTGTTCTATTTATAATGTATTCTTTCTAATTTAATTATTTACAAAGGATATATTTTCTTAGTTGTTATGATTAACCAAAGCTTTACTTGTTCAAAATGATCTAGTATTTATTATTTATGAAATTGTGTTTTTATACTTTCTTAAATTTGCATGCTTATTTAGGTCCGATCTGGTAACTTTGTTAACACCTTTTATGAATTTCTAATGCTTGTCACACTTTGTGTGCTCATTGTATTATTATCAGCATATTTAACAATAATTAAACCGTAGAACTTTAACAAATTTATTATAAACTCATTCGGAATTTTGTATACAATAAAGAAACATTTTCAAAGTTAATTTAATTATTACAGAATTCTTCAACTGAATTTATTTAATGCTTTTGATCTTTGTCACCCGAAAATAGTTGTCGTTACTTTAAGAATTGCTAGCTATTGTATCGTAGATGACGTACGCCGGTAATACTTTCTATCGATATTATCGATTTTACAAATTCTTGTTTACAAACAAATTCTTAATTCATTTAATGTTCGCGGGTGCTGTTAATTATTATAAATATTACCAATTTTGGGGCTATATTTGTACGATGAGGTGGACTAAACGCTTACAATGTGGGGTAACGGAGCCTAAGAAACAACTCCTCCATCTCGCAATTTACAGGTAAGGTGACGGGATGAATGTTTCACATCCACATAGAATAAAACACTGTTTAGCTGTAACTAAACGGGGATGTAAAATCAAATTCCTAACCTTTCTACAAAGTTCGAGAATTATACACTTTCAACTTAACCAAATTGAAAATAAACAATTGTTATATTCGGTTTTAATTCTGACAATGAAAGCATTACACTCTTTGATTGTTAAAGTTGAATAGAACGGAGATTCCAGCTATTATGCACTTTGTCTTAATCATTTAAAGAAATAATGCATACGTTCAGTTCAGAATCTCGATGCGGTAATTTGTTACTTACGAGTGGCTTAATACGATTATAAGTTACAATCTACCGATTTAATTAATATGATATTATTGAAATGCGGTTTGATAGTATCCTCGGACGAGTAACTATTCTAAAAACGATCGAATAAAATTTGATTTAATATCCGGCAAACCCAGGTATTTATATGATTCCCAAACTGATTTCTAGGACAAATACCGAATAATTATACATTTTAAAGCAAATAATTATTACAACTTAAATAATAATTACTAACAGTAAATTTGAATACAAAAAAATTATGTAATTCATGCCGGAAATGCTAAAACAAATAAAAATATGTTTACAAGGTTCGGTACAAACTAAATCAAAAATATAAATTATACTATTTATTATAATGGCTAATAGAACATTGAAAATAAATAGTCATTTTGAATACTAACGAGACTAAGTTAATTACACCGGTTCTTAAATCACAGAAATTTCGTATTCGTAACGTATTGTAAATGTGTGCATATCGATAGCGATACCACAACCTTGCAGTGAATGATTTACATGCGGAAAAGTCAAAGTGTGTTAACTCATAACCTAGAAAATGAATGTTTACAAAATAAGGACTGATTATGTTTAGGTTGTTGTATAATCTTTGATAAAAACATAATTAAACTAATTTATACAAGGATAAACGCATTAACAGACGGAAGCGATTTTAAAATATATATACAATAAATTAAAAATAAAAAGTAAATCAATATTAATTGAAATATAATGCAGCGGTTCTAAACAAGTTATTTAAATTAAAGGAATAATGAAGTTTTGAAAGTTATTTGTAAAATTCCTTCGAATTTAAACCAAATTAATTAAATTAAAACAGGAAGGCCAATTTTAGACTTTTAAAACTCATTACAACCTGAAAACATCGTTCAGAAGTTACGCGATTATATTCAGTACTTTATAAAGACCTAAATGGACGTTCAAAAGAAGCAAAGGAAAACGAAGAAGTGGATGTTCTTCGCTTTGATTTTCAGCAAAATTTATCACTTCCAAAAGTACTGAGGCAGTTGTGGATGTACAACTTCTGCATTGATACAGAAAAATACAAAAATCTTATTTTTATATGTATAATCAAACGAAGACAAAAAACTGTTAATGGAGCATATAAATAACACACCAAATCCAAAAGTGTGGTTGCTTTATATATTTTTCGATGACTAAAACAATACAATGACATTAGCAGGGAGCGATATCCAAAAGTGGCAGGTTTAAAGAAATAATTCATCGCTTTCTGGGACCGAGGCTATATGACAGATCATTTGGGATAATCGAGAAAAGGAAATTACTAGTAAAGCACATGGGTATAAGGTATGAGTTAAATCTACCTTAAAAATTTTTTTGTTGCAGATATTTGTCAGAACAAGATTTGTAATTATACAGCTCTTTTAAGCGAGTGTTCACTTCCAATGCCAAAAAGTGATAAAAACAAATTTCACGTTACTTAAATACCGACGTTTTATTTACGAAAAGCTTTTAGATGAAATCTAATGTAGAAGTTCTACAAATTGAACTTTGTTTCTTAAATTTACCACTCTAAATTTTAAAAGCGCATTAATTTCGACACAAAATAAGTTTGCTGATATGCCGCTTTAATACTCACCCAAAACTACCAAAGACCTTTTGCGGGATCATCCTTGTGGTGAAAGAGTGAAACGACTCTGAATGATAACTATTAATAATTAGGGTTATTTTAGTGTTTTATATATGTACTCTTAGGCTGTTATTGCACCAAAATCAATTGTTTGAATGTTATAGTGGTATTTTTTATATAACTGGACTAGGTCTTATTTCTTATTTTTCTTCTAATAAAGTATATATCCATCCCAATTATTAAAATGTAAAAATTACTTATTTTTTGTTTTACCTGAAAGGTTTCTGTTTATTGACATCCCGTTCTTGCATGAAGGTCTTTCAACTGTTGAGTGAACTTAATATTTGTAATGTCTTTAAATTGAGGGCCTAATTGAATATAAAACCCAAATAAAATTTCTTAATCTCTAACCCTCAATGTTTAGATGTTCTGGAAAGGCGAAATAAGATTTAGAAAATTCCTTTGTGAATCGTGCATTTATTATACAATATTTGTCACCTGGTTTTAAGGACATCTTCAAAGACGTTAAAATTGCTAACTTATTGGTTAAAGAGATTGGGATTAAAATTGCACAGATGTAAAAGTTAGGATAGTACGATAAAATTATAAATTTGTATAAATAAAGTGGTTTTGAGAGGTGTTAAAAGTAATAAAAAATTGGGCGTTATTTATAACTTCTGTCAAGCAATGCATTATATTATAGTGACCTTATATCTGGGTCCTTTTAATAATAATTTTCTTAGCCTATAGATTAACAATTTCAGGGTCTACGAAATTGAGAACTTCAAGCTCACGGATGTAGTCGACAAATATTATATGATCAATACCTTTTGAATCTTATTTCATCTTTTCAACAAGAACACTAAGCTTACAGTTTCAAAAAATTTATTTGATTTTCATATTTTCATACCGCAGGCCAATAAAATAATTTGTTGTTTCAACATTTTATCTACTTGAAGCCAAGGATTTGCAACTCTTCGAAAACGAAGCCCTTTTATCTGCTCAGTTAGTTATCAAGAAAATTTAAATTAAATTTACTTATAAATAGTTTCTTGCGTCGAAGATGGTTATTTACAATTTATTAGTAATCCACCCAGCTCAACGCGTATTATAACCATTATAGAAACATATCATTTGATATTTTGAATGCAGGTAAGTGAATGGACTATAGAAATAATTTTACAATGCACATCATTGTGATTGTTCTATATATTCTACATAATCCAATATTATGTCTAGATAAAATTAGAAACTATCTCCATCTATGCTCATATTCTCATACATTTTATTTTAAACCATTAATTTTATTCATTTAGAATATATTTTAAAATTGAGAAAATTTAAGTACAAGCATTTATTAATTTGCTTTAATATTAATTACGTTTAAATTAAATGGAATTCATAATTTAAAGACATATTAAACGCAGCGTTTAAAAGCACCAACTCATTTTACAAATAATTTTCAAATATATTTTAAGTTTTACCTTTAATAAAGGAGCTTTAGGCTAAGTACTTCCTTTGAAATCATTTAATACAAATTTTTAAAAAACAAGGGATGGATTTAGAGATAAACCGTTTTAGGTACTATAAAGGTAAACTGCGGTAGGAGATACCGAAAATATTAATTATAATTTTAAAAAATTGCATGAAATAAGGTTTAAGCATATCTGGTAATATTTGACAAAAAAGTTAGGAAATGAATACAAATTGCAATAAAAATAGCTATCTATAGACGCATCTTACCAAACGCATTGAATGAATCTGTGTACTATGAGGTGCAGAATTAATGAAATATGGATAACTTGTATAGCAGTAGCAATTCCACAAAAGTAGGCAACCAAGTTTACTTACATAAAGATAAACATTCAGTTATGTAATGTAAATGCCAAATTAATTATGTATGTAAAAAGATAATCAATAGTCCTTTACAGCTTTCACATTCCTAAATCCGATGCAAAAGGTTTTTTATAGAAAAACTACTGAAATTTGGAATCCTGCTAAAATTGAAAAATAAGTTTGGTTTTATTATTGTTTTTAAATTTTAAATAACTTTTAAATGAAGTCATTTCTTTCATTACGGTGTCCTTTCTAATATTTAAATCATTCAACCGTATTTTCATAATAAAATATAGATATAGGATACATTTATTTAGACTTAACTAACTTCCAAGGTTACACTATTTATAAACATGTAACTACAGAATTATTAAATAGAAGATTGAACCCTTGAGCAGGTAATTTTGTTTGTAATTAATACGGCTTTTAGACGAATACTACATTTTTTGATGATGTCATCGATTGTTTTTAAATGTATTTATTAAATATTAATCTTTGAATTATTTTTTTAATTTTGTAAAACTCTTTTTTCCAAATATGCTATCATTTGCACGCCTCGCGAGTATAGTTCGAACATTTTCGCGGACAAGACGGCTAGCCGTATATTTGACGTTCACGTATAGGACAAGACGGCTGCACTCGCAATATACAGGGTGTCCCTGAAATGATAGGAAATCTCGCTACCACAGATTCCTTGATGAAAATAAAGCCTACTTTGATAGTACATATTAGTTCTTTAACGCACCTGTTTGCGAGATACAGGGTGTCAAAGTTTCGAAAAAAATCAGGTTTTTTTGATATTACGTGAAA
>JAHWXV010812281.1:0-10396 GCA_024586415.1 Phrixothrix hirtus
ACCTACTTTATCATAGCGGCCACTATAATGTAATTATTTCGCTTACCGCCACGCTTTGCTGTGTTTACTACTTTAGCGCCTGCCACCAACCTTTTAACACTAAATCAAAACACCGCTGTGGGGGTACATGTACGGCCTGCCAGCAATCACCAGCATGTTTTAAGGATGAGCCGTTCATTACCTGTGACATCTGCAAAAGATCATTTCGTGGTAAAATATGCTACATCAAACACAAGACTTTTAATATTTGTACACAGATTCGCCGTTGCGAAAGCTGCTTTAAAACCACGCCTACAAACCGTCAGAATACCTGTGAGGAAATATATTGTAAAATATATCGACAACATGTTCCAAGCTACCATTTACGTTTTATGCTCATAAATAAAGGGGCGCTAAAACTAGACGGCACCCCGTTTATTTTTTATAATCTGGAGACCACACAAGAAAAAATTTTAAATGACATCTCACACCTACACCAGCCAAACCTGTGTGTTTTTCAGCAGCGCTGTGATAATTGTATAAATGAAACACAGCTTTATTTTTGCTAAAAGTGCGGCTTTCTAGAAAAGATTAACCGAGAATGTAATACCGGTGTTTATAGAGCACATTTTAAATGCAAGAAAGAAGTTTAAGCATGTTTTTGTTTTGGCACATAACGGCGGCGGCTTTGACCGCAAGTTTATATTAAATTACATTTTAACAAAATCAGATCTAACCCCAAAACTAATTATACGGGAAACAAGACTTATTTGTATGTCGCTGGACAACATCAGGTTTTTGAATTCTCTAAATTATTTCCCGATGCCTTTAAGCAGCCTACCAAAGGTGTTCGGAATAATCGGCGCTAAGAAGGGTTATTTTCTACATCTATTCAACACCGCAGCGAACCAAAATTGGATTGGGCCACTGCCACCTATAGAGTTTTACAACTCCGATAATTTAAAGTGTGATGAAAGAGAAAAATTGCTCGAGTGGCATGCTGAAAAGGTGGCGACGTCCGACGACGAAAACTACGTATTTGATTTTGAAAAAGAAATTGTAGAATACTGCAGATCTGATGTAAATATTTTAACACAGGCATGCCTTAAATTCAGGCAGCTCATGATAGACGAAAGAAACGTGTACCCGTTTTCCGAAAGCTGTACTTTATCAGGGGCGTGCAATAAAATTTTTCCACGAAACTTCCTAAAACCGAAAACTATAGGTATAATTCCAAAAGGTGGATACAGGTGGTGCGACAAGCAGTCATTGGCGGCCACGCGCTGGTTGCTGCTAGAAGAACGAGCATGAAAAATAAAAATAATATTTATCCAGAGCCTAACACGGTTTTCGAGTTTCACGGTTGTTATTACCACGGCTGTCCTAAGTGTTTTAAATATCAAAGAGACGCACCACTATCTGGCTGCCCATCAGAGACGTCAGATATTCGCCTCGAAAATACCACAGCAAAGTTAGAGCATCCAAGAAGGCTTGTATACAACGTAGTTGTGATGTGAAAATGTGGGTTTTACATGACTGATGAAATGATAAATTACACAGAAACACATCCCCTGACTTCATACACTCCCTTAAACCCCAGAGACGCGTTTTATGGAGACCGCACGGGTAACACAGTGTACCGCTATAAAGTTAAAGAAAATGAACAAATCAAGTACGTAGATTTTATATCTTTGTACCCGTACGTTAACAAATATTGTAAATATCCCGTGGGTCATCCTAAAGTTTATCTAAGAGAAGAGTGTAGCAGCCTAGACCTTGACACGACCGATGGTTTAATCAAGTGTAAAATTCTACCACCTCAAAACCTGTACCACCCCGTCCTGCCAATAAAAATGAACAGTAAACTAATGTTTGTACTGTCGCTCGTGTGCAAATAGTTTTAATTGTGGTGTTTGTGAACATCGCGCTGAAGAACGGGCGTTAACCGTATCTGGGTCATCGATGAGGTTAAAAAGGCCTTAGATAAGGGGTACAAAATGATGGCTGTGTATGAAGTATGGAAATACGATGTTGTAGAGTACAATCAGAGCGAAGCAACAAACTGGTTATTTAACGAGTATATTAATACATTTTTGGAAATAAAACAGTAGGGTTCCGCGTGGTACACAGACTGAGATACTCCCGAAAAGAAACATGAATATGTTGAAGAGTATTTTGAAAAAGAGGGTGTCCACTTGGACCCCAGTAAAATAAAGAAAAACCCCGGGCTGCGCCAGCTGGGAAAGACCGTGATCACATCTTTCTGGGGTAAACTGGGCCAGCGTGAGAACCAGGATAAGACGAGTATAGTTAGGTAGTCCGAAACCTTTATTCTACCGATTAACGAAGAGGCGCTAATTGTTATTTGGGTGTTAAGAGAAGAAGCTAGCGAGGTGCTGCCAACAGTCAACGTTGTCGTTGCCGCCTATATCACGACGCACGCCCGGTTAAAATTATATGAAGATCTAGAAAGGCCGGACAAACGAGTTTTATACTACGAAATAGGTAAAATAATAAGGCGGCTGGTAGTATCGTCTATACTAATACCAATATCAATTTAAATTTCAGATTCAATAATTTACATCTCAAGACCTGACGAGTATGACCCGCCGCTCGGACAATTTTTGGGTGAATTAACAGACGAGCTGGAGTGTGAAGGCACCGGTTCATATATTGCGCGATTTGTGTCTGGGGGCCCTAAACACTACGCATACAAAGTATGGAGCACAAAAGATCAAAAATACAAATGACTGTGCAAGGTTAAAGGCATCAGTTTAAATCACAGCGCATCAGTGTTGGTGAATTTCGACGTAATCGAGAAAATTATCTTGGAAGGATCGTCTCAAGAACCTATTTACGTTACTTCTAAACACATACGCTGTACTGCAGAGCATGAGGTGGTCACGCGTAGCGAAGTCAAGCGTTATCGTGTAAACTCAACAAAACGCCAATTTTTCGACGGTTATTCTTCCGTACCCTACGGCTGCAAAAGGCGCCGCTCCAACAACGGAGAAATGCTACTCGCAATTTAAATTATTTTCTAAATGCGCAGACACCGGATTTTTCAAAATGTTCATGTTTTCATAACTAAAACCCACAGGCATTCGATTTTTCAAAATTTTCATGTTTTCATAACTCAATCCTCAGACATTCGATTTTCAAAATTTCCATAACTAAATCCTCAGACACTCAATTTTTCAAACTTTTTCGCAATTATATCCGCAGATACCTGATTTTTAGTTCAGACGCGGTAGACACACACACACACACACACACACACACACACACACACACGCACACCTTTGGACGTCCCCACCATCACCTACCTCTTCGTTTTTCAAAAAGCCATATATAAGCGTCAGAAGATTTCACACTCAAAACAGTTTGAGACATCGCTGCGTTAACATCGTTCCTAGAAAAATGGAGAAAACAACAACACCTTTGCTGTCAATACAGTTAAAGCCTGTTTGGGATGAAACGGTTCTCCGTCTGAAAGGCCGCAATGTTCCGTTTGGTTCTACAAGTCAAAAAGTTTTGCTGAATCACTACCTGAAAGATAGTGTGATTGTACGCTTTAAATATTTCGATCAGAATAACGTTGTAAAGATTGAAACCGAAAAAATAGTTGTGCCTTCTAACAAAAATGTACAAGAGTTAAGAGCTATCGAGGAAGAAGTTTACGACTAGTTACGAGCTTTTGAATACAGAGGAGGTGATCTTAATGCTGTAGTCCTTCATATATGCTACCTACGCATATTTCCTAAAAACAGCCAAATAAATAGCGAATCGTCCTCTGACCCAGTTACAACGGTTCAAACAAACAACAAAGTGTACAGCATGAACGAAGACTGCGACTTAACTTTTCACGAAGAAAGGGAAGAAGACAGGTGGCACGACGATAAACTATGGTCAGGAAACAGTTCCGAAGCCCAGGTAGAAACAGGAAAAATTTCCAAGGCGTCTGCTGCAACACTACAACAAACAAATAGTAGCTGTCTTTCGTCGCACGAGCTGAAGACCTTTGCCAAGAAAAGAAAGTGTACTGAATGCTACAGGATGCTGACTCTCCAACACGGCCGAAACGTCGCTTCACTAAAATCTAAATTTGTAAAACTTAGATGCGAAGAGTGTGCAAAAACGTATTGCAAACCGTGTTCCTTTGACAAACGCGGAACAACCAATCCTGTCAAAGAAGAACCCTTAAGGAAGAGGCCGGGTTATTAAGCTTTGTAAAAATGTATAAATGTAAATAGGCGTGCAACTACTGAAGTTTTGTATATTAGTTTTAAGTTTAAGTGTATCAATATCAAAAATAAAAAATGTATTTTAGTTTTAAGTTTAAGTGTATAGGTAGTTAAACAAAATAAAAATGTATAATGGCATAAGCCTTTTATTGATGTAGTATAAGCACCCTTCAGTATTACCGTATAAGTTCACAGCAGCCAGACGATCTCTTAGCTTTAACAGGTATTTCATCAACTTTAACAGGTATTTCATCAGCTTTCCTACAGGTTTGTTTACAAGTTTACAGGTCTGTTTTACAGGTTTACAGGTTTTACAGGTCTGTTTACAGGTTTTACAGGTTTACAGGTCTTTCTACAGGTTGGTTTTACAGGTTTACAGGTTTTACAGGTCCGTTTTACAGGTTTTACAGATCTGTTTTACAGGTATTTCTACAGGTTTATCAACTTAGGCGACAGCTGTGTATTATTTGGAAACAGCTTAGGTGACAGCTGTGCATTATTTGCGAGCAGCTTAGGTGACAGCTCTGTATTACTTGGGAACAGCTTAGGTTCTCCACCTATAAAGGCTCGGTGCACCTATATTATTTATTGCCTAACCGTTAGACGTCTATCACGCGTTTTTCACCTAACTGATAGACGTCCCTCACTTGTCTTTTACCTGTCTGTTAGCGGTATGCCAAATACTCGTTAAGAAACAGGCATATGTCTGTCAGACGTATGTCAAATATAGATGTCTGTCTGTCAGACGTATGTCAAATATCAGATGGTTGTCTGTCATCCGTCCGTCAAACACCTTTAAAGCCGTGCCTCGTATATATAAAGGGCCGTTCGCTAAGGTAAGAGTTAGTTGAACAACATGGGTCTAAGATTTCGTTCAAAAAGTCCAGCTCTGCATCAACAACTGCAGCAGTCTATTGAAAAGCAAGTCGTATCGGATTCCACTTTGCGAGCAGAATGCGAAAGGCTGCCTCCGAGTGCGGAGCAGCCTATTCAGACCCCAAAACCGACTCTGTACAAACACAGCTTGAGGTATAAGGATGAGAGAAGAAAATGAATTGAATGTTATCGCCAATTAGCAGACAAATTTAATAGATCGACGGCACAGCGAAAGGCTAGAAACATTAGATGGCGCTTACTGCACCAGCTGCTTTCTAACCACGCACACACATTAGGTTCGAAAAAAGCTGTACCATGCGAATAGTTCTTAAGTTCTGAAATGTATTTATAGTTAAATAAAATAAAAATGACATATATAATGCTTTTATTATTGTCTCGGAATAAGTAGTTAGTTGCTGCTCCAGGAAAAATTCGAAAAGTTAAAATGATGTTACATTAACAATAATGACCAGCCTGTATATATAGAGGACCTGTTGTTGTCTAGGAAATGATAAGAGTAATAAACAATGATAAATCGAGAGCGCGTTATTTTTCTAAGCATCGATAAACGTCATATAAAGCGTAAACATTGATATAGGTCAGTATACCTCATTTAATATATACGGCGGCGTAAACGTCATTTTATGTTGTCAGCATATGTCGTTTTTGCGCGCCCCCTCGATAATGCCGTAATCAATTTCATAAAATTTTCCCGTGCAGCCGTTCATGCGATACGCATTGCTTTCGGGTATTTATATTTTTTCAGTAAATAAAAAATACAATTATGTTAACGAGTTGTTATATCTTATCATCATTCTTTATATGTATCATTAACTTTAAAACTAGATTTTGAATTATATGAATATTTAAAGATAGATGTGCTCAAGGGACGTAAAGCAGTTTAACCTAATAATTTGTAAATTCACCTTCTGCAGCTATTTGGGATGGTTTTATGCTAGTTCAAGTGAGTGTTAGCAATGTGATATGAGTTATTATTTTCTTATCGCTACTATAATGGTCACAAAAGTAACACCTAGCATTTACGCCTCTGCCTGTACGTAAGCCTCCGTTTTCCCCTAATTTTGCGCAAAGGTAGCTGTAATGCAAACCTCGGATAAGCTTTGAAAATTCGATTACTCACCTAAAGCCTCTGAATGCTTTTGAAACTTTTAGTGTTTTTGGCTGTAGTCCTCACCAGCGAATTTTTCTTGAATCTGCTCAATTAAAACTCGCGTTACCTTATGGGCTTTTGTTAATTTTTGACACTGTACATTCACATTTTTAGCTACCGCCCACAACGTTTAATACGCACATAAAATTAAAATTTTGAGGAATAAGAAGATGTATCTACCAATACTTTTAGTTTTCGGGGCTACCAAAATGATAGTATCTTTTTGTCATACCAGATCTCCAAATCTTGGCAGAGGAGTGCGAACCATACCTAAAGCTTTGATAAAATGATAAAATGAAACTAATTTTTAAGCTCACGGCGTGGGTGGCGTGTCCTGTTTTGCACACAGATTTGTTTCTTCTGCGGAGGAGTTCATGATAGATACAAAATGGGATTTTTTCGATGACAATGTAATGAAATTTTTATCTTCTAAGGATTCCACCGCTTCATAAAAATATTTTTCCGCAACTCTGGGCGGCTTTGGTTTTAATCAAACTTCATTAATCAGTGTTGGCGGTTGTGAGCTTGTACAACAGTTAGTTACGGTCTGTTATATATGTTTGCAAATTATGAAATGGAAGAAATTAAGGTTTTCCACAGAAAATACGCCGTGAAAGCAATAAAGGGTTTAAACATTAAAGATATGTCTATAAATCAGTGGTATAACGAAAAAACCCGTCTTGTTATATAATGTACAGTAATAATAAAGCTGTATCATTCATTCTGCTATCAAAAATGAACTTTGATCCTTTAAAGAAACATTTAAGACCAGAAACGTTGAACTTTATCTTTACCGGTGAGGAATTTCGTGGAAAGGGCTTTGCTACCAGGCTAATCCAACGCGTCAAACAAACACAACAGTTTACAGCTTTCTACAACGATGAAATCTCCGAAAAGCTGTTTACAAAATGTGGCTGTATCAATCATGGCAAAATGAATTTTGCCACAATGTTTAGATACCCTTAGCGGGCTGCCTGAACATTTTTGTAAATTTTTGTAAATGAGCGTGGTTTTTGCTAAAATTTTTGAATTTATAAGTCTTGGAGAAGTAAGTCAGCCTATATGCGCCATCCTTTTTTAAAATATTAAATTATTTTGTATTTTTACAGGAGAAAAATAAAAGCAGCGTGTCACCCGGGTGTATGCGTTTTATTATTTTTATTTTCAGATCGTCTGTGTAAAATCTTTTTAAAAATTTGGATTTATTTCTAAACGAGGCTGCGTTTTATTTACAAAAGCCCTCTATGACTATACTTAATTGAATTTTAAATTTGAGTTAAAATTGAATTTTGTACATATAGTTTTACCTGTAGGTATGAAATTTGCCTAAATAGCTCTATTAAATTTATCCGAGAGATTGCTTTGACACAATGCATAATTTTTCGCTTTTATATAAGAGTTGGTAAGGCATTTTTGACCGCTGAATGGTGAGGTTTAATGTTAGCCACCGCAATTATGTTAGTTTTTAATGAAATTAATCACCGTTTTGTAAATTTTTCTAGTCGAGATTTTTGCAGCTTTTTCGCTCAAATTTGTCTCAGGGCTCTGATAGTATGGGGCTTATCTCTTTTAGGATATTTTGTCTTTTTACACTGCTGAGTTAGTTAATTTTTAACGCCAGGTATAGGTAAATTATTCTATTTGTGAGCTTGGGCAAATTTTTTATCTTTGAACCCGGTATCGTTTATAAGTTCATGATAAAATATTTAGGGCGTAAACGCTAAAAGCTACTTTACATCGGGGTGGTTTGTAAGTGTACATGCTCTGTGTTAATAAGGAGTGCTGTTAATTGCAAATAGCTTTTTTAAAACTCACCTAATTGATCTACATCCCTGTACATTCTTTACTCAAAACTCACATTAAACACGGGCTGTTTCACTCATAATTCACAGTTTTCGACACCTACGCACCACTTTTTAAACCTCACTAATTGTTCTACAACCCGTATTGTACAGTTTCACTCACAATACACCGTTTTGCCCTATAAAATATTTACGACTTTACATCGATTTTCTAAATTATCATCAATTTCTGCAGCTGTTATTTGATTTTTAATGCGTTGATAGGGTGCTTTAAGTGCCTAGTTCTTGTAATTTAAATTTGCCCTACAACATTTTTACCCCTTTAATAACGATCGAAATAATTTTAGATAAATCCTAAGTAACATTAATTGATTAATTGGAATTTAATTCTTTCATGTTGTGAATGTTTGTAATTTAGTAAAAACATTCTAATTAACGAAGATGTGTGTGTGTGTGTGTGTGTGTGTGTGTGTGTCTGTGTGTCGGTGCGTGCGAGCGTGCGTCCATGCGTGCGTGTTTGCGTGCGTGCGTGCGTGCGTGCGCGTGCGTGCGTGCGCCTGCGTGCGCGTGCGTGCGCGCGCGCGCGCGTGTGTGTGTGTAGCGTTATCAATTTTCTACATTATTATTAAAGCGTTTCTTTATTTTTGCAAAAACTAGCGTTTACAACAAAAAGCCTTTTTGCTTATTTTTCACATTGTGTGTGTCTGCGTGACGTCACCCTACATGTGTTTAACATAATTGATTAATAATAAAGGCGATTTATCTAGACCTAATTTTTATTTAAAGAATGCGATTAATTTAAAATAGCTGAAGGTGTCTTTAGGATCGCTTAGGTTTGAGATAAGATGCTAATTATTAAATTGGCTACCTGTTTGTCCCTAAATATATATAAATCACACTGTATATTAATTTATCGTAATTTTGCAAATTTATCAGAGCGGCTACCTTCCTGGGTTTTGTGTTTTATTTTTATGTTTTCAGATATTCGCCTTAAAATACTAGGCGGACATTCCCGAACGTTTTAAGATACTAGCGCCTTAAGATGTTCGCCTTAAAATGCTGGACGAATATTCCCGAGCGGCGGGCGTGGCCCATGCGTCTTCGAGCTTCTAGGGAATAGACCTCGAATTGGCATGCTACCTAGGCGGCCTCTGATTGGTCGAGCGTTGACCTTGAAGACGACGCTCGACCCTACAGGTGTGCAAAACTAATTAGCACCTGCCTGAAGCGGTAACATCAAAGGAGCCGCCACTGATAAGGATCTTTCCACGGTCCCAGAAATTTTCCCACGCCAAAGTGACGCCCTTCCTACTAATATGTGACGTGATATATCTATCTAAAGCGAAGGTGATAACGAACTTTTGATGTATGCATTCCTGGACCTGAGCATGTTGAACTGGCATCCCAGAAGCATGCTTGCTTTAATGTAAAAAATGACGTGTGTTTTTGCGTGAGTGCTTTATATCACCGTACAGCATATCCTGATCCGGAATCCATCGTAAACCTAAACTTTCAGGATACCTATGAAGCAAATTCCACGATTGAGTGTTGAAGAAAAGTAAAAAAAACAAACGTTTCATTGTTCTTTCATCGTATCTTACCAAAAATAAATTACTTGATGATTATGCAAAGCCTACAATATGCTGATAGTTTTGATAAAATATTCTGTATTTGTTGTAAAATGTAAAAATCTCCCTTATAAGCATGCAGTTCGAAAATTCGTTATATGTAAAAGTATTGAATTTTTGATGCTGCAAAACTACATTTTTTTATTAAAAACGCATGTCGTATTTTCATATAGCAATGGTCAAGGTAGTATGTTAGATTACAGAATGTCTACTTAGTGAAAATGTTATCTTGCGCATAAATGCACTTATAGCATTTCCAATTTGCCGCATTACTATTTATAGATATCACCAACTTACAAGGTTCGAAAAAATTAAAATACCTTCTACAAATCATATTTTTTTATTATTATATAATTTTGCACACACTATATACATTATTATCCTATGCTTAAGGCATCTTAGTTTCTCTTAAAATATATTTAGTCATAGATCCCACTGAATTCTTACATCGAGTTAATTGTACATTGTTATATCTATTAAACGTCATAATTGTTGACAACTGGAAATGAGGTAATTGTTTCGAACAAGCCAAACTAGTAGATATATAACAGGGTTTCTCCACCGGAAATGGCTCCCAAGATGGTCGCCGGAGCATAGGGCCCAAGATGGCTGCCAAGTTGGTGGAGGGGTGAAGCCCTAGTCACGTGGGGGGCCTTAGCGGATGTGACGTCATAATGGCCGCCAGAGCATGGGGCC